>CM053033.1:60675017-60693556 GCA_028564925.1 Lithobates sylvaticus | reverse complement strand
ATTTGTTTCATATTAGTTGAAATTAGATATTTGTTAGTTGTGGTATTCGAATTGTTCTCTGTATTACGGGAATCGGCAATTAGCCGCGAGTGATTTTAAATAGCCTTTTTTTCCTGCAAAAATGACACATTGTACAGAGAGAGTTCTAAACACGGGAAACATGCGCCTCTTCATAGGCATACTATAGAGTATATAGTATATAGAAGGGGGGGCATTTTTCCCGTGCTTAGAACTCTACAGGGCATTTTCACCCCCTTCCTGACCAAGCCATTTTTCAGCTTTCAGCGCTGTCACACTTTGAATGACAATTGCGCGGTCATACAACAGTGTACCCAAATTAAATTGTTATCATTTTGTCCCTACAAATAGAGCTTTCTTTTGGTGGTATTTGATCACCTCCTGCGGTTTTTATTTTTTTCGCTATAAACAAAAGAAAAGGGAAAAGTTTAAAAAAAAAAAAAACAATATTTTTTACTTTTTGCTATACTAAATTTCTCCAAAAAATATATAAAAAAACATATTTTTTTTCCTCAGTTTAGGCCGATACGTATTCTCTCCTATTTTTGGTAACAAAAAAATTGCAATAAGCGTATATTGATTGGCTTGTGCAAAAGTTATAACGTCTACAAAATAGGGGATAGATTTATAGCATTTTTATTATTATTATTTTTTTTTAAACTAGTAATGGCGGCGATCTGCGATTTTGCGGCGGACATATTGGACACTTGACACATTTTTGGGACCATTTATACATTGATCAGTGCTATAAAAATGCATTGATTACTGTATAAATGTGACTGGCAGGGAATGGGTTAACCACTAGGGGGCGCTGAAGGGTTAATATGTTCCCTGGGAGTGATTCTTACTGTGGGGGGAGGGGACTCACAAGGGGAGGAGACCGATCAGTGTTTCTCTGTACAGAGAACACACCATCGGCTCCTCTCCTCTGACAGGACCGTGGATCTGTGTGTTTACACACACAGATCCACGGTCTCGCTGTGTTACCGGGCAATCGCGGGTGCCCGGTGACACGGCGCGCGCTCCCTGGAGTGGCGGGAAGAGGAGGACATCATATGACGCCCTCCAGCCCTGAGAGCTGCGCCGCCTGGCCGTCAATAGACAGCCGGTGGTCAGCTACTGGTTAAACAGAAGCCGGCCATTTGGCTGGCTTCTGTTAAAGGGGCATGACTGAGGGGGCGTGGCCTAGGAGGACATGTGAGCGGACGCTTCTCTGAGCAGCTCCGGCATTACCCACTACTATCCTGCACAATCCTGGCTTGATCTGCCCTAATTCCAGAAACGGAGACCACCGCCGACACCGGAGGCAACAGCTGATTCACCGGATGGTGAAATTGCCGGATGGGCAAAAGGCGAAAGCAAGCACCGGTACGAATGAGCATCAACACGAGATCGGGCCAAGATGGCCGCCGCACTACCGTCTCGGCACCCTCTGCTTCTCCGGCCTCTACACCGGATCTCTTTGGAGACGCCTCGGGTGCCTCTCCACCCTCCTCCCCGGGACTTCCAGACCCCCCGAACCTGATCTCACAAACATCTGAGGGCGAGGAGGCGACGGATGATGGCTCCGGGCCTACGCTGGCGGAAGTACTAAAGACCATTAAGGTAAACCATACAGCTTTAATGGGGACGGTAGCTGAAATCAGGAGTGACTTTACACTGCTACGGCAAGACGTTCACAAACTGAGGGGCAGGGTGACCGAGACAGAAGACCGAATAAGCGAACTGGAGGACACGGTTAACCCCATCCTACCCAAACTGAATGCCACCGGCGGGAAAATATCCTCTCTAGAATCCAAAATGGACGATCTCGAGAACCGCTTTAGGAGGAACAACCTGAGGCTGGTTGGGCTCCCTGAGAAGGTGGAGGGATCCGACCCGGTAGCATTCCTCGAAAGCTGGCTGGAGCAGGAATTTGGTCGGGAGTTGCTATCCCCCTGTTTTATAATTGAGAGGGCGCACCGGGTCCCAGGTAGGCCTCTCCCCGCTGGCAATCCCCCACGTACAATGATTATGAGACTGCTCAACTACAGGGACAGGGACTCCATCCTGCGAGCTGCCAGACAGAAAGGCAGTCTCAAGATTAACAATGCTACAGTATCACTGTACCCTGATTACTCAGTTGCGGTACGCAACCAGCGTGCACAGTTCCAAGCAGTCAAGAAGCACCTGAGAGACCACGCTATCCAATACTCCATGTTATTTCCAGCTACTCTACGGGTGGTACATGATGAAAAAGTGTTATTCTTCCAGTCGCCAAAGAATGTCATCGCATGGTGGGAAACCCTGCCAAGACCCCCTCGAGCACCAGCTGACTGAAGTTTACCGTAGGCAATGATATCCTCTTGTCCTCCAGTCACTCAAATGGCTCGTGACTGGCCAACTTTGCCTAAAGTGACCCCCTGTAGGGTGTTTGCTGCTGCCGTTTATTTTTCTTATTTTTCTGATTTTTGATTTTGCCAACCCTTTTTGATATGCCTGCAGTGGTGTCCCAAGTCACTTAACCGGCAATGCAGATCAACCGCACTTGTTTTCCCAGTGGGGTACAGACCTCCCGCCACGAATGGGGGGGAGCTGGAGCTACTCCACATGCGGAGAGACGTTAGCCACAGTATTGGCTCTAACTTGCTAATATGGACCAAATAGGTTCCAGGCCATGCGCCCCATGCATGGCCCTAGTTTGGGGTACAAGCCCTCTCCGTTTTTCAGAGAGCAGGGCAGGGGTGTTGCTGTCAGTTGACGGCGGGACATGTACAGTTCAATCTTTTTTTCTTTTTTTCTGTTGCTATGTGTGTGTGTGTATGAATGGAGTTTGGTTGAAGGATGGATGTATGTTGCTCTGTCCCAATGGCGGTAACTGTATAAAGTTGGATAACACAATGATGGCAATCAGGGGTACACCAAGTAAATATGAGTGGATCTCAGTGGTTTTAATATTTGTAAGGAAGTCCCATGGCTGACGTAAAGATTTGCTCGTGGAATGTGAGAGGAATGAATTCTAAATTTAAACGTGCACTGATTTTTGAGCGGATCAAGAAATTGCAACCCCATGTTCTTTGCCTGCAGGAAACCCACTTGACAGGGTCAAAAGTCCTAGCGCTCAAAAAACATTGGGTTGCCCATAGTTACACCTCCACATATTCTAATTATGCCCGCGGAGTGGCGGTGCTAATACGCAAAGGCCTTCCTTTTGAATGTCATAGGGTAATCTCTGATTCTAAAGGACAGTATTTGATACTTCATGCCTCAGTTCGCGGCACCCCATTGATTATGGCAACAGTATATGTCCCCCCTCCGGTTTCAGCAGTAATCTTTACGGATATAAGTACACAACTTTCTTTATTACCCAGCTGTCCAGTGCTACTAATGGGTGACTTCAACTCAGTGTTGCAGTCATCCATTGATAGACTGAAACCACAGCTAAATGACTCCAGATTGTTTGGCAAATGGTGTGAGGTATATGGATATGTAGATATATGGCGATGGAAGTTCCCCAACAAAAAAGTTTTCTCATGCCAGTCTAGAACGTACGGTTCTCTCTCTAGAATAGACTATGCACTTGCCAGCAGGGACCTGCTGCCGAATGTTTTAAATATGGACTATGTCTCACAGACCATATCAGACCACTCACTTATGACAGTTACCCTAACTCTGGGACACAGGCCGACGTTTCGGATATGGAGACTGAGCCCCCTATGGATATCCACCCCTGAGATACAGGAAGCTATCTCGCTGGATATGCTAGACTACTGGTCCAACAACTTAGATACCGCAGAACCTGGACCCACGTGGGACGCCTTTAAAGCAGTCCTACGGGGGGCTTATATCTCACGTATCAAACACTATAGAGCTACGGGGGCGGCCCACCTGGTGGAGCTGGAAAAAAATCTAGAGGACGCTAGAGCCCAACACATGAGGGATCTGACAGATGAGACTCGGGGGACAATTTCAAACGCACATAATGCATTACAACTACACCAGGTAGATATGACTAAAAAACAACAACTATACCTATCTGCAAGAATACACGAACATGGCGGTAAAAATGGTAGGATGCTGGCTTTTCTGGCCCACACAGAATATACAGACAGCTCAATACCGGCCATTACACTGAAGGACGGCTCCATAACCAATGATCCAGTATGCATTAACCAGACATTTGCTACCTACTACAGTGACCTGTACACCGACCTAGACCCACCACAGGAGGCCACGTTTAGGGGCTTTTTCTCTTCCATGGCCTTCCCGGCATTGGATGAGGCACAGAGGGGGCTTCTGGAACAGGAGATCACTTTGGAAGAGGTAGAGGCAGCAATCCGCTCTCTGCCCCCTTCAAAGACTCCGGGCTTGGATGGTATTCCCTCCGGGTGGTATCAGACCTATGCGGAGGTAATTGCCCCCAAGCTTCTGCACACGTTCCGAAATTCTCTGCAGCAGGGTACTCTGCCAGCTTCCATGAATGAGGCCCTCATTGTTGTCTTGCCTAAACCCGAAAAGAACAAACTGCTATGTGAATCTTATCGACCGATTTCACTTTTAAACACTGATGTGAAAATTCTGGCCAAAATTTTGGCCCAGAGACTACAAAAAGTTATTTTAGCTCTTATCCCCCCAGACCAAGCGGGGTTCATGCCGGGTCGCAACACGTTTGATAACATCCGCAGACTGTATCTACATATCCATAGGGCACACGTAACGAAGCAAAGCCATCTAGTGCTATCCTTAGATGTGTTAAAGGCGTTTGACACGGTCCGCTGGACATTTTTATGGGAAACCATGTCAAATATGGGTTTCGGCCCCCTGTTTTTAAGGTGGGTCCGTCTACTATATGCGCACCCAAGTGCGAGAGTCCGAACCAATGGTGATGTCTCGGTGGCATTTGCCTTGCAGAGGGGAACCAGACAAGGGTGCCCCCTCTCTCCGCTCCTGTTCGCTATCGCCATTGAGCCACTAGCGCTGGCGGTGCGGCAGGCCGCGGGGATTGGGGGCATCCAATGCGGAACACAATTGGAGAAAATCTCTCTATACGCAGACGACGCGTTAATCTACCTGGACGGCAAAGAGAGCTCTTTTAGAAGTTTGATGCAGGTGGTTGAGGAGTTTGGGGAGGTGTCGGGGCTGAGGGTCGGATGGGAGAAATCCATAGCCTTTCCTATAGGTCCTCTGATCCCATATAAATACCTTGAGAACTCTAGACTGAAAACTGCTCAGTCTTTTAAATACCTAGGAGTTCAAATACATAATGACCTCTCCAGATTCGTAGATCTTAACATCACACCAGTAATAAAACAAATGACGGACAAACTTCAAGTCTGGTCAACCCTCCCACTAAATTTAATAGGACGTATTAATATCTTCAAAATGATTTTTTTGCCAAAATTTTTGTATTTCTTTAGAGCAGCTCCAGTGTATCTCCCAAAAAAAATGTTCCAAAAGGTGGAGGCAGTTCTGTCTTCCTTTGTTTGGCAAGCTGCTCATCCACGTATATCTAAAACGTCCCTGCAAGCGGTTAAAAGCAGGGGAGGACTAGCATGCCCTAACCTGCAGAAGTACTTTCTTGCCTCACAGCTCACGTTTATTTATGAGTGGATGCACTCCGACCCTCGGCCCCCCGCTGTCTCCCTGATGTCCTCATTTTATGAGGAAGGTACCAAGGCACTTGATGTGATGCACAGGTCTAGACCCAACAAATGCTCCAGACTTTCCCCCAGGGATGTTGGTTTACTAGCTTGGAAGGAGAGCAACGGACTCCTGTCCAAAGGTATGAGTACATGGTCGCCAAACACTCCAATTTGGGATAACCCAAATCTCCCTGAGCTCCATGGTCATCCCGACTCGAAATGGTGGTCAAGGATGCAAGTTACGCACCTGACACACTTGTTTTCAAATAGTATTTTTGTGACTTTTGACCACCTAAAAGCCAAGTATGGCATACCTAACAAATTTTTTTATAAGTATCTTCTGATCAGACATGCCACTCGGGCCCAATTTGGTACCCTGACCATGGAGCTCAGAACACCCCCTTTGGAAGATCATCTCTCCGACCCAGATATAACAAAAATGGTGACAACCTTCTATAACCACCTGAACATGGCGGGAGCAGACCCGTTCCAAACCTCGTTCACCAAATGGCAAAAACTGATACCTGTACTAACAGAGGAGGGGTGGGAAGAAGTTACTGAGGTTTGCTTTCAAGATATTATATGTACCGCTGACCAATATATACAGTTTAAATTTATCCACCATCTACACTATACTCCTGATAGACTGGCACGTATGGGGCTGAGAGTGAATGCTAGTTGTGCTCGGTGTACTAGTGACAATGCTAATATGTTTCATATGTTCTGGAGCTGCCCTGGACTCAACCAATACTGGAGAGACTTATTCAAATTTTGTGATGAACAGCTTAACACACCAATTCCCAGAACACCCGAAGTGGGATTACTGGGTATACTGAATGACTTAGTTCACCCAGTGGCTACCCGCATACTAATACGGACTATTATGTTTTATGCAAGGAAAGTTATTCTACTGAAATGGAAAGACAGCGAACCTCCTAAGATACAAACTCTGTATGGAATCATTAATGGACAGCTCCCCAAGTTCAAAATTGTTTATAAAAACAGGGTCTGCCTCAAGAAGTTTTATAAGGTATGGCAACCCTGGTTGGATATTACCGCCCCCTTCTGGGGTTCGGTCCTGTCCACACAGGATTGTTAACAAATGATTGGGAATACCATGATATGGATTTCCCTCTACTGGAAGGGGGAGTGGATCTTGGTGGGCCTAATGGGACAGAGCATGGGTAGAAAGAGGTGTGTTTGGGTGTGAGTGAGTCTGTGTGATGGGTGAGTGGGTGTGTGTATGGATGTTAGTCGCAGTAGGGCATAGGGACCCAATCCTGTTGCCGTAATCCCCAGGAGTAAATTACAGGGGAATGAAACAGGCGCATAAGAATGTTGGGATGCGATCCCCTTGTTTATAAAGTGCTACTACTGCTGTTAGTACTGTATTGTTTATTGTTTATTGTTTGTAATGTTGAAAAAACCAAAATAAACACCTTTTAAAAAAAAGGGGCATGACTGAAAAAGGTCTGCTGATTAGCTCCCGATTAGTGCTCTCAATCAATGGCTGAAAGGGCTGACCAGAATGTTCTGGCGGGGGGGGGGGGGCATACCCCTGTCAAAACAAAAATGCACAGCAGGGGAGGTTGCTGTACTAACATCAGATGGTTAGTAAAATGGCTCCTCCCGAGCTGTCAGTTTTTTTTTTTCGTTCAACCCTTCTGGGTTAAAAGAAAAAAAGACTACTAGTGTGTACTGAGCTTTACGTGGGCATTTAGCAAGCATTCATCAAGGCGTTTTCAGAAATCTCAAAAAAAGTGCTGCACTCCTCAAATCAACAAATAACAATAACCAAATAGAAAAATACTACCAAACATACATAACTTGTACCAAGTGAACAAAGTTGTGAATCAAATTGGCATCAATACTGCACCCCAAACTGGAATGTTGTTTACGTGCGCCACCTAATACTGGAATATTGCGTTGACACATATAACATAAGTAAGCAATATGTGGAATCAAATTGACATCAATACTCCACCCCAAACTGAAAATTTTAATATGTGCTCCACCCCAAATTGGGTGTGAGGAAAAAAACCTTCCTGTCTCATATCCTGAACAAAGTAGCGTCGGTCTGAGTGGCACTAACAAGTCATAGGCAGCTTTTGTTTTCTATCAATAAATACAAAGTTTCCTCTGATTAGGTTTGAGTCAGTGAGGCCAATGATGTCACAATCACCTACTCAGCCAATCAGAGAAATCTTTGTATTAATTGAATACAAAGCTGCCTATGAATGGTTGAGCGCCATTCAGCCCGAGGTTATTTTGTTCCAGGTTATCGCGGTGCAATTCTTTGCAGACTCCTTTTTAAAAAAATTATAAATGCTATTTTTTTTACCTGCAAAAATATGTGCATCTATAATTTTTTTTTATGTAAAAGTGAACTTAGCCTTTAAAGGAAACGTGTGCTGAGAGAACTATGGAGATTGCCCTCTCTGATCTCCCCAAAAAAAGCTAGTTACACAGCTGACCAATGGCTTCAGTACTTTCTTTATTGGCAAGGAGTAAGGCTGTATCTCATAATGTCATAGTGAAGTCAAACCTCCTGATCTCAATACTTATTTCAGGTCAGTGACCCAGAAATGAAAGCCATTGGATCAACTTGACGCAATCATGTGTCCAGCATTTTCAGAAGAAGCAAGCAATGGCAGCCTATGCGTATCTTGGCAGAGACTGGCAATATCCAAGGTTATAAATGCACATGAACAATCTTGCATATTGTGTTCTATATGCATATACTGTATAACTAAAGCTGACCAGTGATAAAAATGTAGGCAGTTCAGCAAGGAGCGGGTACATTTTGATTGGTGTGTTGCCATCTCCGTTCAACAGAAGTCGATCGTTTGATTAACTTCTGTCAAAGGGACTTATTGGAAAATTATTTTCAATTAGCTGCAGCACCTGATCAGTGTAGTCTGACCCGCCGCTGTCAGAATACAATGTCCTTGCAGAGGAGAATCCCCCATTCACCTTAGTTCTTTTCCCTGCTCAGTTTGACAGCTACGTGGGCGCGGAGCCCCTGAATGCAGTCACCCTTTTACAATAGGAGACCAACAGACTACAACAATACACTAACAAATTTATCTTGCAAATTGTCTTACATCATCCTCCTAGGCATTCTCAGCCTTGGTGTGGCCATAGACCAGTGTTTTTCAACCTTTTTTCAGTCGTGGCACCCTTTAAAATCCTGCACAATCTCAAGGTACCCCCATTATAAAATGTAAAAAACAAAACCTAATAGTTTTACATAATGCAGTCACATCCGCACACATAGGACACCCAATGTTAGAGGTGATTTCTTTTTCCAAAGCAAGTACACCTTTGCACACTGGTACTGACTAATATTCCAGTGTTTCTCTTCTCCCTCACTCAGCTAATGTGACCCAAGTGCTGACAGAGAGGGGAAGGAGAGTGCCAAAAAAGGATGCTGTGCAGGCACCCCACGTCCTCCTTTATGAATGAATGATTTGTATAGTGCTTCAAAATGTGAACTGAATCGCCTCAAGGCGCTTGTACTGTCCTGTGTTGTCCTGCTTATAAAGCCCCATACACACGGTTGGAAAATCCAACCACCAAATCCATCGGATTTGGTCCGACGGATTTAGTCCGACACTGGTGTTGCATACACACGGTCGGACAAAGTTGTCGGAAAATCCGATCATTCTGAACGTGGTGACGTTTGTTGCCTACGACGCTAGTAGCCAAATAGCTTTGGTCTTGTAATGTGATCTGAGCATGCGTGGCACTTTGTCCGTCGGAATTTGCTACACACGATCGGAATTGGTGTGATCGGACTTTGTTGTCGGAAATTTTTTAGAGCAGGAGATACAACTTTGGCCGTCGGACAATCCGATGGAAAATGTCCGATGGTGCCTACACACGGTCGGAATTTCCAACAACATTGTCCGATAGGACAGAATCCATCGGAAAATCCGACCGTGTGTATGGGGCTTTAGAAGAGGTGGGTCTTGAGTTTTTTTTTTCTGAAGGCCCGATGGTTTTCTTTCATGCGGATGTTGGTGGGTAGAGCGTTCCATAGCCGAGGTCCTTGGACTGCGAATCTTCGTTCTCCCTTAGATTTGTAGCAGGCTTTAGGGATGAGAAGGCGGTTTTGGTTTGTTGATCGGAGGCTGCGATTGGGTATGTATTGTTTTATTTTCTCACATGGGTATTGAGGAGCGTTTCCTTGTGTACATTTGTGGGTGAGGCAGAGGGTCTTGAATGTGATCCTATCCTTTACCGTGAGCCAATGGAGGATCCTTAGGGATGGAGCGATGGATTCCCAGGGTTTCTTTCCCGTGACTAGTCTTGCTGCTGTGTTTTGGATGACTTGTAGGCGTGCAATCTGGTAATTAGGTAGAACTATGTAGAGGGAATTATAAACTGATGACGTCATTGGTTGTTAGGATGCTGATGGCTGGAAGGTTTTAATGGTGCACAATGAAAACCTGTGGCTTTGTGTAACTAAAAGGCAGGTTTCATCCACCCACTTGCTTATTTACAATGTTTGAGCAATTTTTTGGCATTTTGCCAAGGCACCCCTGGAGAAACATGAAGGCACCCTGGTTGAACAAGGCTGGCATAGACCACCATGATATTTGGACAGGCAGGCACAGTATGACCATGGAAGAGGTCATTCTGCTTTTGAGTGTGCATAAACATGCATGCTAAGATCACCTGTGCAGTGAGTTTTTATATCATGAACGAGGAGAAGGGAGTAGTCAGCCAAGAAGCTTTTGCATGTGAACAATCGCTCAGTTTTCCATTGAAAAGCGGTCCATTTGTTCAATGCAGAGCAGCCAGTGTCACAATAATGCAGCAGTGGGGACAATAATGAGCAGAAATCTCACTACTTATATGGTGAAATTATTCCTATCATTTGGGAGCCTATGAATAGTTATTTTAAATTAAGATAATTCACATATGAAGTCTGATACTTTTTAGATAATGTGGGAATGTTGGAAATGGCCTCAAGTTATTTGGCTCTGCTCGCTTTTGTGTTTTTATATTTAAATGTTTAATCTTCCCCAACTCACATTTCATATGTTTATTTCTCATATTTTTTGCTGCTTTATTGAGTTGACTTTTCCAACGAGATTCCGAGGATAAAAATATTAAAACATAATAATATACCGCTGGCTACAATAAAGTACAGGAAATTTGATATGAAGTGATAAGTTTCCATCATAACTATAAGGTTTTACTGTCATATAGAGCAAAGAGCTCAGCAGAATAACTAGGGGAATATTTCTTCCTATACAACCATGGCCTGAAGTCTGTTAAAAGAGTAAAAAGGCTGCAGAAGTTCATATTAAACCAGATGTATATTCAGTTGCTAATATAAAACTTTGCCAACAGTCTAAAGCAGGGTATACATTAATTTTTTTTTCGGTCAACGAGCGGGTTGAAAAAAATAAACCTCATAGATCCCTGCATCCACACAAGCGATGTGGATGCAGGGATCTCTCTTGCTGCGCTATTGTATTCTGGCAGCTGGGATTACCCCTCCCAAGTCAAAATAAACAGATCAGCGTTGCAGCCATTGGCTGCTTTTGCAGATGAACCGTTTGAAAGAAGCCAGTGGTTAGACCAACTAATGTTGAACAGACAGTGGTACACACATACCAAAATTTGGCTGGTTTCTACTGAACCAACCAAATTTTGACAAAGGTATACCAAGATTAACTGGGATGGATATGTAAACAATAGAAGGGCTGAACCCATTCCTGCCTGCCCGTCCTCTTTTTTTAGGCTGCATTCACACCTGTGCGTTTTGTCGCCTGAAGCCGGAAGCTACAAAACGCTGGAGGGAAAAAATACATTATTCTCTATGGAGATGGTTCACATCTCCACTCCAAAACGCCTGAAGCCCTACGCCTGAAGCTCAAACAAGTTCCGGACCCTTTTTTGTTGTGCGTTTTTCTTTCTTTTTACATTGGTGACCTTTTGCTCTGTACAAAATCTCTGCAAAACGCGGTAAAAAAACGATGCGAATCGCGGTAAAAACGCCGCAAAAAATGCTGTAATTCGCACGATTTTCTGCCTGAAAACGCTATACTCAGGTGTGAATGCAGCCTAAAAGTACTTAACGCCCAGGGGGGGCAGGAAGGAACAGTAATTATGTGACCACTGTGACCAGCTGTCACAGTAGCCACATGATTAAAAGCGGGTCCCTCCGGTTACCTATTTTTTACTCGGGACTGAGAGAGTGCCCAGCACATTAACATTACCCGCCCAGCACATTAACATTACCCACCCAGCAACGCATGTGTAGGCATTAAAGCCCAGCTTTTTGCCACTACACATATGGGTTAATGCGGCATGAAGTGGTTGAAGGGTAAGCTCTGCACACGGGTGTAGTATGTATGCTCTCCTGTCCCCTATAATGAACCAAATGGCTGTGACAGGGGAGAGTATACGTTGCATGTGTGCGACTAAAAGGCAGGACAGTGCAAATTCCCATGGCAATTGGGGGGGGGGGGGGGGGGGGGTGGGTCCCAATGGCTGCTTCATCCATACAATAACTTTGTTCAGAGCCTTTGCCAGCTGTAGAGGTTGTTGCAGTTTTGGCCTACATCCGCAGAAAGGCAGCCCTGGCTGGAAAGTAGGTTTTGCACACTATGCTGTTATACCATCCCATATGGGACAACATAGTGTGCTTTTTTGGTAAAGGTGAACTTACTGTTTACAATTTTGTTTGTATTAGGGAAAATATTGATTCAGGTTTCCTTTTAGTTCTGATAACATAACCACAAAAGTAGTAATTTGGTCACAATATACTAAAGGAAATGTGTAGACAATCTAAAAGGCAGAATGTCCGCATATGAGGCATTTGCAGACTCAAGTAAAGTATACAGCTATTCAATGACAGCCATGGAGCCAGACACCAAAGACATTTCATTGATAAGCAGAATCTCTTTAGTACTAATGTCCACCCCTGTACTTGTGAGCCAGTGGGTGCACAAATCTGCACCCCTGCTTCACACAAGAGCTTGGGTCGATAAATGAGTTATACATATTTTTCCTTGTTCCATACTAAGCCAATGGGCTAGATACTTCTTACTCAACCAGTCAATTGCCTATGTATTTTTTTGCCTTGAACTACTAATCGTGTTGTCTTGTGTTGGTCAGTGGTTCAACAGTGTTTGTTACCACAGTAAAGCAAGAATGTTTGCAGAATTGCACAATAAACATGTTTTCTTTTTTTTTTTTTTAACATTAACATATTGTGTTCAGATGGACCACAAGATGGCAATGAGTGCAGCATGGCTGATGCTACAAGGGACCTTCTGCAGCGTGTGTCTGCTCTGAAGGATGGCCCAACCATGGCATTATGGTCATCAGGGCTAAAGTTTTACCCCTGTTTTAAAGGAAGCCTGTACTGTGACAAATATAACCTCTCCAAATAAAATGTTAGACACCTGGCCATCATGCTGATCCAGTGGTTTCTATACTTTAGTTTAATTTAGGTATGCACATCTTAAAATGTTATTAAACTCACTGATTTTGAACGTCTTTCATCTGATGATTTAATCACTTTTTGATTATGCAAGTTCTTTATATTTAATACCTGCCTATGCTCCTTTTTTAAGCTGATGCTATGATTGCCACCCCAGGTTTCCTGTTTCATGGTGGCTCCTTTCTCTTGCAGCATCTTTTGGAGCCACTCTTGCATGCAGTATCCGGCGATACCGTAAGAAATGCGGATCCCATTAGTGTCCTTACAGCTCAGCTTCCAGGCTCTTACCGAGCAGCCAGCCTCATGCGTTGCCCTCCTCCAAAGAGTCCTTACAGCTCAGCTTCCAGGCTCTTACCGAGCAGCCAGCCTCATGCGTTGCCCTCCTCCAAAGAGTCCTCCCCTGGTCGCATGTAGAGTTGCTGGGCCTCTCCAAACCTGAGACGGCACCGGAACACTTCAGAATCCCCCTTCAGTTACTGCGCCTCTAACTAGCCAGTTCTGAGGCTCGGAAACGGATGGATCCACACCCCATGCCATGAGGGCCTCTGGGGGCTGGTCAGGAGGACCAGGACCATGGAGTCAGCAACAACTTCTGGACCGGAACCCCTTAGGGTACTGGTCAGGTCCGGAAACCGGAACGGAACCCAGAACCATGTGACTTCAGCACCTTAAGTACCCCCTCCCGGAATACACAGCAGCACAACGCGCCCACTGATTGGCTCCAAGAGGAGATTGGTACCTAATGCATCCAACCAGACTGCGTTCTAAGCCTGTCACAGGTGCTCACCCACCTATGAGCAGGTAGAACCTCAATACAGCCCAGCCAAACTGATGCCAAAACACAATTTAGAATAATTAACCCCAAAACTCAACTACAGTCTTAGCATAGCGCATAGTTTAAAAAAGTACCGGCGCTACATATGTATGCATGTGATAGGAACCTTAGATTGTAAGCTCCTTAAGGGCAGGGACTGATGTAAATGTATATTATGTGCAAGTTGTCAGTGCTGTATAAATACCTGTAGTAAATATAAAATGTTCAATACTGAATTTTTTAAAGATCTATTTATAATTTTCACCAACAATTCACACAACTTTCACACAAGATTTAAATATCTTTCCAATTAATCCAATAAGAAAAAAAGGGAATCTTGGGAGCAAGATGTGTGAATCTTGGATGAAAACATTTTATAAATAAGCCCCTAAAAGTCAGATAAGACTAAATGAATTCCACATTGTGGCTCTTTTATACTTGCGAACATTTTTCTTATTGAAATAAACTGCTTATTATGTAAAATGTGTATATAAGCTGAACAATGGCAATTATCTGTCATGATTGGGTGACAATGGAATAACTTTTGACCTATAGAGTAACAAATACATTTCTAGAAAGGTCCGTCTGAAGGGAATGACATGTAGATCTAGCCTTACATGACCTTGTGATTGATGTGGGTTGATGTTGGGTTTGATCAGCTGCTTTGCATTTGTCAAGCGTTTCAGATTAAAGGGCACTTAATGCATTATTATGTATGCAAATGAGGCAGCGGTTGATCTTGCCTGTCACATTGTTGGATATTTTCTACATTCTTCTGTGGGTAAAAAGCACATAAAAATGTTCATCTTGAATTAAAATGCAATTGTATAATGGGAATATACGGCATTCGATTCTACAATAATAGAAGGCTTAAACTCAAACAAATGTATGTCCAGGCTAATGCACATTGCCACTTTCTTCTGGGAAAGACCTGATTCAATATCTCTTAATGTATGCTGCCTGAGGTTTTCCAGAAATACTACTGCAGATGGATGGAAGCTAGAACAGACTGTCACTTTTGACTGTAGTGGTCAAATAAATTCCTGGTTTAATTTTAAAAATGAAGCGCAACTGGCTGTGTATTTGATTGCAGTGCTGATTCATAAATCAGTACCACAATCTGATAAATGAAAACCAGAAGAAAAGAAGAGTTGAAATGTCCAAAGCAGCCAATCACACTTGGCAGTCATTGTTCTAAATGTATGTTTGAAAATTAACAGGTCAGCATTTTCTTTTTTACTCAACCAGTTTCATATATGAAAGCGCTAAGTCTTCAAAATGGGCTTTTAATAGAAACGATTATGGCAGTAAGAGGTAATAATTTCCACAGCTGTTTCATGTACAGAAAGTTCATAAAACATGATCTGTTGGGGGTACTTTGGTAATGGAGTTGAAAAACATAACCGTATGGCCTATTTCATTAACATGAACACCAATCAGGCACAGCAGATGTAAACCGATTCATGAAATTTGAGCTGGACACATATATCTGCAGTGGTTTCTTATCTCTCTTCAAAGCCCTAAGTCCCCTGTCTTTCTCCTGCTCCGTTCTTCTGTTATCAGCATGATTACTTCTGACAAGTTCTCTGACAACTGTGAAAAAAACAGGCTGCATTTTGTGTCAGGGTGGGTGCTATAGATTAGTAGAGAGTTGGTCTATTCACAGCACAGCTCTGCAATTCTCTGCCTATGTGGAGGGGGAGGGGGTGTGCCTTTCCTCCAATCAAGTTTAAAAGTTCAGGCACAAAGGGTGCATACCAGCAACAGTAGCTATTTGAAATGAAATAACAGTACTTGGAAGCCAGCAACAATGGCCAGTTCAGAAGAAATGAATATAATAATATTATAGTGCTTGGGGTTAGGTAGTCTGTTGGGTGAGTATGAAGCACTTCAGGCTGCTCTCCTCATAGTATAGCAAGCTCTGTTGAGTACAAGAAGGAAGAAGAAAGGTGCAGTATCACAGAATTTAATGTAAAGATTAAAAACACTTACAGCATTAAAATAAATTTTCGCCTTCCACATGAAATGTAGATATCAGCCTTGGATCCTCTGTCCTGCAGATATTGACGAGGTCTGGTACATGGTCAGTAGGTGTTATGGGGATGGACCCTACCATGCAAGTCAAAGGCAAGCTCAGTGGTTGAAATAGGAGGGCAGATCTTGTCTCAATCAGTCCTTCGGTATACTGCCGTCCGTGGAGATGTTTCATCCAGTTGCAGGCTCTATCCTGTGGCCACCAGGAAATGAAACCAGCGTGGAACACGGGCGGAAATTATGTCAGAGCCTCTAATGTTTCTCAGTCTGTTCCTGTATGTTCCTGATCATCCGGTGACGTAATTTCCGCCCATGTTCCACGCTGATTTAATTTCCTGGTGGCCACAGGACTCCTATGAAGCCTGCAACTGGATGGAATAGCTCCCCCATAACACCTACTTACCTGTCAGGGCTGGGCTCAGCCCTTCCTTCTTAGAGCTCTGTGCTCAGCTGTCAGGTAAATTGTCAGCACTCTTCATTCCACAGTGACTCACCTGGGCTTCATTTCCTGCTCATCGGCTAGCTCTGCTAGCTATTTAAACTGCATGGATCAGATCTTCTGTGCCTTTGCCTTGGTCAACATATCCGGACTCTCTACTGTGTTTTCCTGTGAAAAACTTTGCTTGGCTGACTTCCCTTCTGGTTCCTGATCCTGTTTGCTGCACCCGACTTCGCTGATCTCTGGCTTGCTCTGGCTACCCGTCCTGGTTACCGAATTCTGGCTATGTTTTGACTACGTTTGCTCTGATTATACCATTTTACCATTTTATTAAATAGTGTGATTTTTGCTGCACTTCTGTATCAGTTTGATTCCTGATATTACCATGGACCAGATACCGGCGGTATCTGCAGGACAGAGGATCCAAGGCTGATATCTACATTTCATGTGGAAGATGAAAATTCATTTTAATCCTGTAAGTGCTTTTAATCTTTACATTAAATTCCCCCCTGTGATACTGCACTTGGGCTTCCCTTTCCTCTTAATTCTTTCCTCCAATCAGCTGTCTCAGTCTATGGCAAGAATCCGCACCCACAGGTGAATCAGGGAGAGAAAATTCTAACTGGACATACACTTTCTAAACAGTATATAAAGCTGAAGACAGCAGATATACATGTAAAACCTATGTAGGAGGATTTGTTTCATCCCTGTGTATCCTCTGAGGTTGTTCACTAGGTATATGTGAGGGTTTACATTTACTTTAAGGGGGAAGTATAGCCAAAGCTTCTATGAATCACAGGTGTGCAGTTCATTCTGTTTTCACTCAGATGCCTGGACACAGCTATCCTTTGTTCTCTAATATCCCACCTCCGACATCTAAAGTCTCCCGCAACTCGCGGGAGTCTCCCGCATTCGACGGCCGGCTCATGGACACCCACGAGTATGGCATGATCTCCTGGATGTCAGCCGCAGCAGCCCGAGCGGCCCCCTCCTCCCAGCCAGAGGAGGCAGTGGCATCCCTATGGGAATCGATTGTGCCAAAGTAGGTGCAGCACAGGACTTCCTATGTATCCCAGACTGTTACTCCGCCCTCCTCTCTTAACCCTCTAACTCCCCCAATCACTGATCGCCCCGCCCCTCTGCCAGCCCAGCTCAGAGAGAGTTAGGAAGCTGGGACAGCCAATGGGAGGTGAGCAGCAGCTGTGTGGAGGGATCTTGTGTCGGATTCCACAGAGGGAGGAGTGAGTCCAGGAGCGAGTGAGAGAGAGCTGTTGAGTGTGAGGACGGCATTCATTACTGTTAAACACCACAATGTCTTCTTTGGCAGCACTGTGTTCCTGGCTGGCTCTGTGTGTGCTTCCACACAAAGCTTGGTGACCGTGCGGGCAGCCCCTGAGTGGTGTACACACATGATGGGAGCTATAGAGGAGTGCTGGTACCTGGGAGGCAGGTGAAATCATTTGGTGGGCAATCCTGACTGGTGAAATATTCTTCCAGGTAACCTTGTCTGGGGGCAGAGGATCAAAATGGGGGTTTAAATTTCAGGTGTTTTTCTCCATTTCTCTGTATGCATCCAGATCACACTGACCCTTCCTAATGTCTGTTGGCAGGCTGGCTAAGCCAATTTGTTGTTTCCGCTGCCCTGATGTAAAGGGGAGCTCTTCAGACTCTGGTGGGGGGGTGGGTTTGCGCAAAAAACGCTAGTGGTGCCACCTCCCTGAAATGGGTTTGCCACCTCCCTGAAATGAGTTTTTGCAGCTTGGTATGTTTACCGCCTTAATGTGCCATATTCTCTGTGACCCTTCATAGAATCACTTTCTGTGACATTGCCAGGACTTATCCCGTACTGTGGTACTGATATTTTTCCCAAGGGTCTCTCTTGTCCTGCTGGGCCCCTGCTCTTTAGGCAAACTGGTTGTTTCTGATATGCTGGGTCCCTCACATTCTCTTTCTAATGCCGCGTACACACAGTCGGAATTCTCGTCGGAAAAAGCTCTGATGGTTTTCCCGTCGGAATTCCGCTCAAACTGTCTTGCCTACACTTGGTCACACCAAATTCCGACGGTCTGTAACACAGCGGCATAAAACATGTTCAACAGCACTATAAAAGGGAAGTTTAATGCTTCCGAGCATGTGTCGAATTGTTTCCGA
>CM053033.1:60634878-60674517 GCA_028564925.1 Lithobates sylvaticus | reverse complement strand
GGAAAACTGGCAGCAGGACATCAGACTGGGAAGCTGAGACATCAGGCTGGAAGGCCGGCACCAGGACATCAGACTGGAAGGCTGGGACATCAGGCTTGAGGGCTGGAACATCAGGCTGGAAGGCTGGCATCAGAACATCAGACTGGAAGGCTGGGACATCAGGCCGGAAGGCTAGGACATCAGGCTGGAAGGCTGGAACATCAGGCTGGAGGGCTGGCACCAGGACATCAGGCTGGAAGGCTAGTACTGGCTCTTCAGGCTGGATTGCTGGCACCTCCGGCTGGAACTCTGGCGCTTCAGGCTGGGACAGATTAGTGGGTGTGGAGGCAGATTGGGTTACTGGCAGGATCGTTTTGGTCGGGAAGAACTTTCGTTTTTTCTTTGACTTGGTCGCTGAAGCTTTGTAGGTTGGGGGTGCAGCAGACAGGAAAGGAGTGTTGGGATTTGGCAGAGAAGAGGTAGGGGAGTTGTATGCAGGATAGGTACAGGGAGAGGAGACCGGATATGAATATTTGGTTGGGAGCAATGTATACTGGGTGGCAACTGAGTTTGGCATGGGTGATGGGGAAACATACATTTGTGGATTTGTAGGCAGCTGAGAAGAGGCAGGGGGGTTAAATGCAGGATAGGTACAGGGAGAAGAGACCGGATATGAATATTTGGTTGGGAGCAGTGTATACTGGGTGGCAACTGGGTTTGGTATGGGTGATGGGGAAACATACATTTGGGTAGGCTGGTGTCTGATGGCAGAAGTGGTTTGTTTGGCTGGGGCTAATTGCATCATGCCAGACCATGCTGAAAGTATGGGTTGTACAAATTGTGACTTCAAGTTTCCCTGTCTAACAAAAGACTGCGCAGACACAATGCATTCAGAAATCACCTGTGGGGAACAGCCAGAGTAGTGCTCAAAAAAGTCGTCGGGATCATCTTCAAAAAGCCATACTAGGGATACAACCTGATTCATATCAAAAGGGGGAGTGAAATCATCACGGCCCTCAGGAATACAGGGCAGGGCCAGCTCGGCACAAATCTGGATCAGGGGCTGCACGTCCTCAAAAAGAAAATGGCCCTGATCAACAAAAGCATGGGCTATACGGTTGCACTCCAGTAGTTGCTCCCTAGTATAGTCACCCAAAGTCTGATAACAAAGATCTCTTTCTTCCAATGCCAGGAGTGAAAGATACAAAATATCTTCCAGCTGCATCTTCCTTGACAAAAGCAAGTGTCCAGACCCAATTCCCAAGTGCAGCCGATCTGTTTGTATGGCTTCAGTATTCTGTTAGGGATGGAGCCTAAACACAGGCATCCAACACAAGTGAACAGATCGATGGGCTGCACTAAAGGAATCAGGCTCCAAAAGGTAGTGATAAAGATATATTTATTAATAATAAAGACACACATAAACACAGCAACCACAAACAAGCAAGAACACAAATAACACTGCAAACCCCCAAGCCCTAATCTAACTAACTAACTATACACTTCAAGGAAATGGAACATATATATATATACAAGGCAGGGAGGAGAGACCAAGGGGGAAAACAGGAAGCAAGGGAACATCAAGGCAGGAGACAGGGGACGGGTCTCAGGAACCAGGTAAGGGGGACAACATCCAGGACAGGGCAGGAAGCAGATAACGGGTCAGGTTACAGGTACAGGTACAGGTTTCAGGTCCAGGATCAGGTTTCAGACCGGCAAGACAGGGCTACAGAAAGGAATACTGAAGCACTGAACCTCAGTGAAGGACAGGCTTATATACCCAGCAAATCCACAACAGGTGTAGCCTGATTCCTGGCATGTCCATCTGCTGGGAGACCCCCGCTGGTGGCCACCAGAACTGCACCCTTTGATGTTGAAGGAAGTAGTGACACCACCAGGCGATCCAGGTAATAACACCATTCCTGACAATGTCCATCGGCTGGGAGACCCCTGCTGGTGGCCACCAGAACTGCACCCTTTGATGCCAAAGGAAACAGTGACACCAGCAGGCGATCCAGGTAATAGCACCGTTCCTGACAGGGTCTATCTTGACCTCCAGCAATTCATACGTAAGAGACTTGTGTACTAGAATGCTCACGCCTCTAGCATAGCTGGAGTGTGTCGCGTGATAGTAGTGTCCCACCCACGGTTTTTTCAACCCCAGTACCTTGCTGCCCGCTAGGTGGGTTTCTTGTAAAATACAGATATGGGGCGAGTGTTTCTTGATGTAGTTATGTACCAGTGTGCGCTTTACCTTATCGTTGAGTCCCCTGACGTTCCAGGAGAGCAGTCTTACTTGAGCCATAGAGGAATCTCTGGAACTGGACCGTCAGGGGAGGTCAAATGCATTAGCTCCGCCAGGATCGGAGGCACGCTCCATCCCGACCGTTCACACACTCTAATTCTGTAATGAGAACCATTTGCCACGTCAATTTCTGTCTCACATAAGCTAAGCCACTGAGGAGAGCCACTGTACATTGAAAATAAAAACAAAAACTTAAAGGTAACAAAACCATAAAAGTAAAAGAAAAACAACATCCACGGCCTGCTGAGATAGGCTGTGCATACCATCCCAACCCCCCCACCCCCCACCCCGCACGTCCGCCGGGGAACTCGGAGTGCTCAATCCCATAACCAAGGAACTAATTGTTAGGAAATTTCTCCTATGGGGACAAGGAGAAAAATGCTGGCGACCCTGGGGCGCTGTCTCGGGGTGATACAATAAAGTCCAGTAACCCCCTACGCAGCCGCCTCCCACCTGGGCAGAATCCATATATACTTAACTTTAGAGGCTAAATCAGGGAACTCGTTTGTCACTTGGCCAGGCCAAGGGCTAAGACTTATATATAACAACTTGTTGCAAACCAAATACCCCCAGAACACATGCCAGCACCCGACCCCATAGTGGGGTTTCCCCCTTGGACCTTCAAGAGTCCCCTCCCTCCGCAATGAATGGCAGTTCGGGGGGGACACCCGCCATCAGGACTATGGGGATTTTTAAATACCAAAGTTTGGCGCCATTCCACAAGCGCATGCAATTTTGAAGCGTGACATGTTGGGTATCTATTTACTCGGCGTATCTTCATCTTTCACATTATGCAAAAAAATTGGGCTAACTTTACTGTTTTGTTTTTTTTTAAAGCAGGAAACTGTTTTTTTTCTGAAAAAACGCGTTCGAAAAATTGCTGCGCAAATACCGTGCGAGATAAAAAGTTGCAACGACCGCCATTGTATTCTTTAGGGTCTTTGATAAAAAAACATATATAATGTTTGGGGGTTCTATGTAATTTTCTAGCAAAAAAATTTGGAATTTTACATGTAGGAGAGAAATGTCAGAATTGGCCTGGGTCTCAGGTGGTTAATAATGGCGGCGATCTGCATTTTTTTTGTGACTGCGACATTATGGCGGACACATCGGACATTTTTGACACATTTTTGGGACCATTGTAATTTATACAGCAATCAATGCTATTTAAATGCATTGATTCCTGTATAAATGACACTGGCAGTGAAGGGGTTAACCACAAGGGGGCAGTGTAAGGCAGTGTAAGGGTTAAGTATACCTAGGGGTGTGTTTCTTACTGTGGGGGGGGGCGTGGCTGTCAGCTAGTGAATGCTGATCTCTGCTCCAATCACAGGGAGCAGAGATCGGCGTCACTAGTTGCTAGGCAGAACGGGGAGATGCTGTTTATCTCGGCATCTCCCCGTTCAGCCTTCCCGTGAGACGATCGCGGGTGCTCCCGGCGCGCTCCCGATGGCACGGACAGGCTAAAGGAGGGACTTGTATATACGCCCTCCTGCCTGTACGTGCCATTCTGCCGACGTATATCGTCGTGCGCCGGTCGGCAAGTGGTTAAGACAGGGCGGAGGACCCACCACTGTGTAATAGAATCAAGGAGAAATACTTCAGTATTCCAAGGATCATGACAAAATAGTCATGATTCTTACAGTATTTATGTTCAAGGTTTGTTTATTGGCAATGATTTTATTAAGATAAAAGATATAATAGTAAGAGCATAAGAGTAAAATTGATCAGCTAGGCAATGGTTACTGAATTTTTTTTCAGAATACTAGTTGGCTCACCTACTTGCCCGGGGTCATTTAGCTAAAGAATTTTTACACATTCAATCACATTTGCCTAATAAACTTTTAATTCATCCAAATGTATTGTCCCTTATATAATATGAATGTTCCAACATTCCTATACCTTCAGCAGTTCTATAAATAGAAAAAAAGGCGTATCAGTCATTTAGACCCCTTTCACACTGGGGCGCTTTGCAGGCGCTACAGCACTAAAAATAGTGCCTGCAAAGCGCCCTGAAAGAGCCGCTGCTGTCTCTCCAATGTGAAAGCCCCGGGCTTTCACACTGGAGCGGTGCTTGGCAGGATGCTAAAAAAATGTCCTGCTAGCAGAATTGTGTATACACTGCTCCTTCACCGCTCCTGCCCATTGAAATCAATGGGGCAGCGCGGCTATACCACCAGCATAGCGCTGCTGCAGCAGCAGACTACCAGTCGACTTAGCATGCGGCACATCCCTAGATCATATCTGGAGGATGTGCCACAGAGGACATGTTGATCGTTTTGAGGAAGAGTCTTAGAACAGCGTATGAGAAAGCTCAGCCTGCCTCAGATGCTTGGGGACAGCAAAACAAAATAAACGTTGACCTGAAGGTGAAAGTACATTACTTACAGCCTGGCAATAGGGTGTTGTTGAGGAATATAAACACCCCTGGAAAACACAAGCTAGCTGATCACTGCAAATCACAGCCCTATATTATCTGCAAGCAGTTACCAGGATTGGGTTTTCTAGTCAGACTGTGACAGGAGGTAGTGTGACAGGACTGTATCAATGAACTCCACCTACAGTGCCAGAGAGAGAGCAAAGGATAGGTACCTGCAGTACAGTTTGTTTCGAGTATAAATGAGGGAGTTAGAAAATTATCAAAGCAATAAATATACTAAATATAATAATAATAATCTGCTTGGCCAGCCTTGATCCAGACATGTACAAATGGAAACATTTATTCAGCCAGGCTAATTAATAACAACAACTTTAAATTGCGGTGGGAAGACTGGGTCACCTATATGCTAAATTTAGGATACTTTTAATATCTTGGAGGATTCATTATTATTTAACCTATCATTGTCTCAATTACAGTACAATTAAATTGCTGATACTGTTAGGCCATTCAGTTTAGTTTGAACACTATCATCTCTAATTACGGTATTTAAGAGTAGTAATGACTTACATAGTCATGAAAAGGGTAGCTCCGTAGTTGCCAATTAGTTATAGAGCTGCCCTTATCATACAACCTATTATCCACTAGACTGTTGATATTTAAATTTCAGCATATTTAGTTGTGAGTTATAGCAAATGAGCTTCTGCTCAGTCTTTTCACTTCTTCAACTTTTGGCAGCCTTAATTCCCCCTGTTTCCCTGTACTGACAGAGCAGAGTACAATAGGCATTAGAGTGTACTCCGCAGGCACCTAATATAACAGAAGGAGCCACTCTTTGACTTTTTTAGGTGGATGGATCTGTTCATCTCGAGCTTCATTCAGAGGGTGCGAAGAAGAAGAACACTACAGGGTCATCATGTTGTAGAAAGTAAGTCCTGGGGGATTGCCTGATAATTATCCATATGCTTTAAGAGATATCTTAATTGAGAGCCTAAAGCCATTGGATAATGAGACAGTGGTAACTGTGAGGTACAAAAGGGTTATTTCTGTTCAGCTAAGAGCACAGACACTAATGAACTAGAAAATAAATGTTATACTCAAGTGAAACAGCATAAAAAATAGTTTGGAATAGGGGTATTCAAGGGGTCATATCATGTCTACTGTGCATCTACTTTATTGTAGAAGGTGATTGCACATTAGTAATTAACTATATTGTACCCTACAGGTTTAAGGGACACTTACGTTGCAAAAATGAAAAACAAATTCCTCAGACTTCAACAAATTATAACAAACAATCTTATTTTGTCCATGCAGGACATAATGATAGTATTTCTGAACAGACCCACTCATTCTACTATACTCACCTTACCAGCAATCCCTTGCAGCTAGACTCCATTGGCTTTGTTGGCAACTCAAAGACGTGATAGCCTTACTACCTTGGTCATGTGACATCACTAAGGTCTTGCAACTGGCTGCTATGCTCAGGCACCATCACAGGAGTACGGGTCACATGCCCCTCCAACAAAGTACTGAGTATTCTTGCCAGCTGCAGAGGAGTAAAATGCTAAAATGGAGTGCAGGAAAAGTGAATATAGGTGGGTAGTGGGGGTGGGAGTAATTGCTCTGCATAGACAAGGTGGCAGGGTATATTTAAATTGTAAACTATGGTGCGCTGAAGGATGGGGAGGGCAACAAATAGTGCAAAAAAAAAAAAAAGACCAGTTTAACATGCCTGGGCTAGAGAATATAAAGAAGAAAAATTTAGGAGCTTTATCGGGAAGTTTAGAGGTATGCCTGGACATACTCTATAAAGCTGAACTACCCTGTTTCCCCCGAAAAAAAAGGCCTAGCGTGATTTTCGGTGATGGCTGCAATATAAGCCCTACCCCCTAAATAAGCCCTACCCTATTTCCCCGAAAATAAGCTCTACCCTGAAAATAAGACCTACAAGGACTTTAACTAGGGCTTATTTTGGGGGTAGGGCTTATATTGCAGCCATTACCGACAATCACACTAGGTCTTATTTTCGGGGAAACAGGGTAGCATCAGAATGTTGTGTTTATTTTTGTGTAAAGTCCATGCATGCTTAATAATGTGTCAGTGTTACAAACTCCAATACAAACATATATGACCAGCACATCACGGATATTTCCTAAAGTGTTCACAACACAGCTGTGAAAGTGCAACATTTCAGAGCTTTACAGGACTCCTTAGTAAGGTATGTGATGATCACGTGACTGATAAAGGAGTCCTGCAAGGCTCAAAAATGTTAAACTTTCATCACTGTGATATAATTACTTTAATAAATATTTGGACTTTATTTTGAAGATTCATGGTGTGCTGGAGATATATGTTTGCATTCATGTTAACACTGGTATCCAGTTGGTAATCGATGCAACACCCATTTAGTCCAAGCCATTTTGCGAATGTGTGCGGGTATTTCTCATTCAATGTTACAACGCAAGTATTTATTACCTTTCAGAGATCATAGTGCTTTCCCTAACATACTTTCATAATTTTTATATTTTTTTTATCCAGAGGGCAGAGCCATCTTTTTTCAGGTACCATCCAGGGTAAGCATCTATTTCATGGATGGAAATGCTGGCTAATGCTGGCCATACACATATCCGAAAAATCATCCGAAAATGTATTGTGTAGACACTTTGTTCGTTTTTCGGCAAGTTAATGGGCACAAATCGTTTGTGACTTTTTGTGGCAAAAAAACGAACAGCAAGTTTGGAAAACATCTGCCAAACGAACGATGAATTGCAAGGTTAATGCGTTATTTGTTCGTGAAAAAACAAATGGTTGCTACTGTGCATGGATGAAAAACATTTCACCCGGAAGTTCTCGCGTTCGATTCCACTGACCAGACGAATGATTACACTGACGATTCGTAACCACTGAAGGTAAGCAGACCAGTACAATAGTTCTAGGGCAGTGATGGCGAACCTTGGCACCCCAGATGTTTTGAAACTACATTTCCCATGATGCTCCACTACACTGCAGAGTGCATGAGCATCATGGGAAATGTAGTAACAAAACATCTGGGGTGCCAAGGTTCGCCATCACTGTTCTAGGGTATTAATTGTTAGGTGTAGTTTGGCAACTGAACAATGATGCATTGTTTCTTATTACAGGAGCAATGGTGGACAAATTTACCTCTCCACATTTCCTGCCACAATTCCTTGAAATGTACCGAGACCTTCCATGCCTATGGAATGTACACTCCAAAGACTATTCAGACCGTCAAATCGTAATGAAGCGCATACTAAATTAGCGGAACTATGCCAAAGCAGATATATTGCAAATTATGTCAGGGGATGGTTGACCGACTGACCGGGGGGCGGGGGGGTTTCCTTTGACCCGACCAACTGAGCGACTGGGAGGTGGCGGGTGGATTGTTTGCCACCCCCCCAAAAATATACCACCAGCAGCCACTGATAGTTTGTAGTGGGGTATTCCTGTGCTACCGTGGAAGGGGGAGGGTAAAGGGCGGGTGGTGGGGACTGACTGTGGGGGGACTGCTGCAGGCACCTGGTGTAGGTTAAACTGTACCTACCAAACTAGATATATAGAAGTGGGGGTGTGCTGCGCTGTTCCCCAGGGAGGTGGCCAAATCTACCACAAGGTGGCAGTAATGGGATAAAGACGTAAACTCTTTAAGTGTAGCAATCATATGAGACAATAATAATTGATGATGCGACTATTAAGTCAAAGTAATATTAAAATATTAAGTCGATAGTTTGACATGTCAAGAATGTGTCTATGCTGGCTTGTAAAGTTTATGCATTGTCCAGTTTAGGGTCATTTGTTGAACATTGCTTTACTTCATTAGGTTAATGATTTGAAAAGGCCTTATAGTGTAATATCATCAGAAATGTTATATAAAGAACTAACTGCCTTTCTGTAAAACCAAAGCAACGCTGAGCTACTCTAATACATGTTTTCTGGGATGCAAAGTAGGCTATCTGCTACATATGGTGATAACACCGTCTCATCACTGCTAGGCATTATAAATAATTCTTAGGCTTGCCATTGTAATGTATATTAATCTAAGAAATCATATTTACTACTCCTTTTTAAATCCCCTCTCAAGATTCTTTAGGGAGAATTTGTTACCAGTTAGTTGTTTGCACAAATAAGTCTTTAGTGAGTCAATGGGCCAACCTACATTAATGCTGATCATACAGCTAATTAGGAAACGTAATACTCATTATGCTGTCAATTAGAATTCCCATTAACTATGCTGTGTTTGCATTTGTAAAATCTCTTATTTGGAGGGTTGGGATGAATAGGATTCTGAACCTTGCCAAACCCTGGCAGCAATACAGCTTTAATTACTACAGTTCACGGAAGCCTGAGATAGTCATCTGTTACAGGCAAAAAAATAAATACATTTAAGCTGTTTTAAGCTCTGAATCAAATGCTTGAAATAACAGAGCAGTGAATTGCCTGTGAGTTCTATCCAGTATAGGTGAGCATCAGAAAGTATTGTTATTAACATGCTAGAATATCTTCTTAATTGATATAAAAGCTTTCTTTTTTCCCACAGAAGAACAATCAGTTCACAGTGCTATTATCCACTCAAGATGTCAAGATATGCAGGTGATTTTAAGTATCTCATGCTACTAAAATTATTGGTAGCTAATTAGTGTATAACAGGTGGAACAAATGACTCATTGTGATGCAAGCTACATACCTTTTTAAACAGCTTGCAGTAGTGAATAAACCTGCATGGGCACTCAATGTTCCACTTGTGTTCAGTTTATCACTACTGCATGCTTCTACATTCTATTTGTGTGGCTTATACCATGGGCAACCATTTGTTCCATCTGTTCAGTGACTGAGCACTACTCCCAACAATTAATTAGTAGCGATTTTAGTAGTGTGACCGAACTACTAAATATCACTCGGGTAGCTCTAGACCAGTGATGGCGAACCTTGGTACCCCAGATGTTTTGGAACTACATTTCCCATGATGCTCATACACTCTGCAGTGTAGTTGAGCATCATGGGAAATGTAGTTCCAAAACATCTGGGGTGCCAAGGTTCGCCATCACTGCTCTAGACTGACTAAGAGAAAAAAGTTGAAGCAGGTATGGTAAACCTACTTTATTGGTGAGGACAAGCTGATCTCACTGCTACCTCATTATTCTGCAGTAGTAGAGGAAGGAGACTGAAGCTCAGCAACTGGAAAATAATATTTAATTTACCGTAACTTTTTTTTTTCTGGTGCCAATCTATGGCAGCATATACAGTCCCTGACAAAAGTCTTGTCACTTCTCTATTTTGTAGAAACTCCTGCTATTAACCTGACTTTTAATGAATCAATTCGTGTTAGAAATAGCTCATATGAAAAGCTAAAGCCCTCCCAAATGATGTTTAATGCACTGAAATAAATTAGTTTCACTGAAAAAAGATTTATTATTTAATCAAGACAGACAGGTCAAATTTTGGCAAGACAAAAGTTTTGTCGCCTATACAGAAATTGAACAACTTTACTGAAAATCCAAAAATATGTCAGCAAATTAAGTAGTGGTGCTGTGAGATCCAAATGTAATATCTTGTATGACTTCCATGAGCTTGAAGGACAGCATCCATGCGGTTTGGCAAGGATTCATACAATTTATTGATGAAGTCATCAGGAATAGCAAAGAAAACATTCTTGCATGCCTCCCAGAGTTCATCAATATTCTTTGGTTTTGTCTTCCATGCTTCATCTTTCATCCTACACCACATATGCTCAATGATGTTCATGTCTGGTGACTAGGCTGGCCAATCCTGGAGCATCTTGATCATCTTTGCCTTAAGGAACTTTGATGTGGAGATGGAAGTATGCGATGGAGCACCATCCTGCTGCAAAATTTGGCCTTTTTTATGGTTGGGAATATAAGAGGTAGCTAAGATTTCTTGGTATTTTAGACTATTGATGTTGCCTTCCTACCTGCAGATCCCTCGCACACCCCCATACGGGATGTAACCCCAGACCATGATTTTGCCTCCACCAAACTTCACTGTTTTCTGGGTAAATCTCGGCTTTTCTGTGGGTTCCAGTAGGTCTCCTGCAATATTTGCGGCGACTGTGGTGTAATTCAACAGAAGATTCATCTGAAAAATCCACCTTCTGCCACTTTTCCAGAGTCCATCCTTTTAGCAGGCTGTGGCCCTTGGCAAATGCCACACGGTTTTTCAATTGTCTTTTGTTTAGTGCTGGCTTATGGGCACTGATTCGACCATGGAGGCCATTTCGAGACAGAATCTGACAAACTATTCTGGTTGACACGGGGACTTTAGGTGACCAGGTCTCGTGGAGCTCTGCTGCAGTGGAAAATGGGCTGGCCTTGGATTTTCGAGCCAACAAACGGTCCTCTCGAGCAGTTGTCTTGTGGGGTCGGCCTGACCTGGCCTTGTCCAAAACGTCTCCAGTCTCTTCAAATATTTTTTTTATCCTCTGAACTTGACGCTGAGACACATTGAAGGTGTCTGCCACATCAGCAGTGGATCTGGTCTTCAGCCTCTTGATAATCAACACTTTAGTCTCCGGGTGAATCTTAGGCATGTTTGCAGAGGTCTAGTTGCAGTTGAGAAGGTCTAGTGTACTGGTGTTCTTTTTATACACACCTGAGACCTAATTGATCCATTATTAGTCACAGGTGAAGCTCATATAACAAGGCGACAACACTTATGTCTTGGCAAAAATTGACTCAATGGGCTTTACCAAGCTGTGAATATTAGAATACTTTTTGTCAGTTTCGTTTTGCACTGAAACATTATTACAAAAGCTGTTGGGATTAAAATGACCCATTTCTTGTAACAAAATCTTGATTAGAAATATATTTTAGTGGCACTTCAGGTCAATTTGTACACAAGCGACAACACTTTTGTCAGGGACTGTATGTGTTAGCTTAATATGCTGCCACGGATTGAGCCAGAAAATGAAAATTACGGTATGTGATTATTTCCTGGCAGCATACACCTAGTAGTAGCCCTGCCTACTTCCACTTACAGGACAAGAGCATGGCTATTAAGAGCTGACACCCACACAACATCCCATTCACTGTACATCTCTAGGAACAAGCTGGTGGGTTCAGTAAGAAAAGGAAAATCCCAGTAAGTATTTGATACTATAACAGGGCAGCATACATGGGGTAGACCAATAACTAGCTAACAGGGTGGAAAGTTTAAGCAAATCCTAACTTCTAACAAAGTGCATAAGCTACCACCTTCCCATCAAAGCAAGCTGTAGTGAGGACTACTGAGCCCATCAGTAGTACTGAAGGAACAAACAACTGTTTGGCTGGCCTGCCTATCATGTCAGTTGACATCTCTGCGTAAGATGCCCACAATGTGCAGCAATTATTTCTGACGGCAGCCCAGTTGTATAGTGGGCTCTTTGAAATAAAGTTAGGAACTGCAAAGCAATTGTGTGCTGGTGTCTTCTAGGTATAGTTGTTCTAGCTACCTAAACGGCTGTTGCTTGCAAGTGTGCTATCTTCGATCTGGATGTTTCAAGGGATAACTTAACCTCAGGCTGCTCAAAACAATCCCACTGTGGGATTAAGCAACCAAATTCCCACAAACTCTTAATGCAATGACAACAGCCAAACTGTGAACTGCCTGCAGCTCAAAGAGCCTGCCTGAGGGTTCTTATACCAGAAGCTGACTTCAGATGAGGTTGAAAGTCACCCGGTAGAAGAATAATGAGCACTATTGGCAATATCCTCCCCATCTGCACCAAAATTCAAATCCCCAAGACAAGCCCCTCCTTCAAGGGGGCACACTCTGAAAGCCCACCCCGAAGAAACAGATGTCCAAACAAACAAAAGGCACACCATGGACAGCACCCAATACGGCTACTATTGCCTCAAGCCCCTGGTAGAACATAGGCTTCTCTCCTCACTTTCTCTATGTGGCAGCCTTGCAAAGCTGAGAGCCTGTAGCCAAACTCAGGAAGCACTTTACTAAAAAATTTTGTAAAATGCATCCTATCAGGAAGAGATGGAATGTAAACCCTAGATCAGGGGTCACCGAACCTGTAAATCGTGGCTAAGTGCCTGGTAGATCGCAGTCTGGGCTTTCTGACCCACCATCACAGAGCATCAAACAAGAGTGCAATGCAGAGGGACTGCTTGAAAAGTTGGAGCTGTTGTAGGGAGAAAGAGCCACATAATCCGATGCCTTGTCTGTAGTGCTGGCTCCTGTCCCATGTGGAGTGATACCAACTGCACTCCATCTCTTGTAGCTTCTAGCAGTCCCCAGAGTGGAGCCAGCAGCAGGAAAGAAGAGATCTTTAGGTCAGTTTGAAGCAATACACTGTGCATAATAGTGCAGGGTTGCCTTCACATGGATACGCTGCAGTTTACCCACACCGCAGGTGCAGTGCATTGTACCTGCAGCTTTGCTGCACTTAGCCATAGACTTTAATTATATCCTGCGGGTTTGGTGCACTTTCTTAATGCAAGAGTTTTTTGGTACACTTTCAAAAACCACACCTGCAGGATATAATAAAAGTCTATGCAAAAGTGCAGCTAACCCAGGAAAGTTGCAGATGCACTGTACCCACGGTGCAGGTAAACTGCAGCACATCAGCGTGAAAGCAGCCTTAGAGGGTTCATTTAAATTTTGTAGTTGGGGGGTGGTAAAACACCATAGTTAACCGGTTCCCGACTGGCGCACGACGATGTACGTCGGCAGAATGGCACGGACAGGCATAAGGGCGTACAGGTACGTCCCCTTTAAGATGCCGCCGTGCCATCGCGTGCGCGCCGGTTGGGACCCCCGGGAGTCGGGGAGATGCGGAAGTAAACAGCATCTCCCCATTCTGCCTAGCAACTAGTGACACTGATCTCTGCTCCCTGTGATTGGAGCAGAGAGACAATTTGATATCTAACCCCCGAAGGAGCTGCTGGTTTGATTTGGGCTTACCGTTACCTTCTTGACCTCGTGTGCGTCTAGGGGTTTCCCGAGGTAGATGGCCTAAAGAATTGTAGAAACTGACACTGGATCAGCTTTGGGATTTTTATTTGCAAAAAAAGGGTAGACAAAGACAGTCTCTTAGTAAAGGATAGAGGGTTTAGGTAGAAAGTTCAGGTACTCTTGGAACTGCTCAAAACAGAAAGTCTCTCACTATAGAAATCCAGAGAATAGCCACTCACAACTGGATTTTCACGGCTACCGGATAGACCTCTTCTCACCAGGCCTAGCAGCCGATAGAGTATTCAAAATAGAGCAAAGTCTCTGCCACAGACGTGTTGTAGAACACTTGTGAATAAAGTCTCTGCCACAGACTTGTTGTAGAACACTTGTGGTAACTGAAGGATGTAGACAAATTTAGAGAGCCCTCATACGGTACCAGTATCTTGCAGCCGGTCTGGCGATACCGCACAAGTGTAAATTCACTTGGTGTCTTTCAACTAGGCCTCCAGGCTCTTCCTGAGAAGCCAGCCTTACGTGTGGCCTCCTCCCGAAGAGTCCTCCTCTGGTTGCTTCCTCAGTTGCTGTACCTCTCCACAGATGAGACGGCACCGAACCACCTTTGAATCCTCCTTCCAGTTACTTAGCCTCGGGCTAGCCAGCCCCGAGACTCGGAATTGGATGGACCCGTACCCCAGGCCATGAGAGCCATGGGGGCTGGTCAGGAGGACCAGGACCAAACAGACAGAAAGATCTTTTGGGCCAGAACCCAGAAGCAGGTGAGTACCTTAAGTACCCTCTCCCAGAACACACAGCAAGACGACACTCCCACTGGGCTGGTTCAGAGAAAGAGTGGCACTCAATGCGCCTAGCCAAACTGCGTTCTCACACTTGCCAGAAGTGACAGCGACACCTGTGGCCAAGCAGAACCCAGCGCAATCCAGCTAGACTGGTACTGAAACCAAAATTTGGTATAATTAAGCCCAAAACCAAACTACGGTTTTAGAAATTTTAAATAGAAAAAACACAGCGCATGCTCTTCAGGAGTCGGCGCTACATACTCCCCCCTCTCATTTAGACGATGTCCCCATCATCTGGGAAAGAAAGGAAAATCTTCTAATTCTAGAAAAATTTGAGTATCTGAACTTTAGGGTTGGAATGGGGAAAGGGAAGGAAAACCAACAAAACTTTGAACAATATAAAATATTTGACAGTAAACATAAGCAGGTTACATATCATACAACCCAATTCCTAACTATCTATACCACCCACTCTCCGATGGCTTCATAGACGTTATTGGTGAATCCTAGAAAAGAAAACACACACAAAAAAAAAAACACACACTAAACTCAGAGTCTCATTCCCATAGTCAATGAGGCTCTCTCTTCTTAATACTGAAATTCTAAATGCTAGTGAGACAAGAAGACCAAACATTTTGTGCAGACCCACACCACCTAGTGGTGAGAGTTATTAAGTGCCAGTCCTTCCCTCGAGACAAGCACTGTGGTGCATAGAAAATCTTGACACAGAGTTTCTTTGCTAACCTAAACATCTAAATAACTACCCACAGTGCTTGTATTCAAGTAAAAAGGAAACCTTCTAAGGCTTCACTGTAAGGGGGGACTCTGCAGACTCTGATGTACGGAGAGGACTCTGAGTGAAGGAGGTGAAAAAAGAGGAACTCTGATGTAAGGGGTGCCCTGAGAACCCTAATTTACCTTAGTGTACTCACTCAGAGGCAGGAGATAGAAGGGGGAGACTTCAGTCACAGACAGAGATGGATGGTGAGCTCACCTACCCCTTGGCAGTCAGCACCTCTCATCCAGATGTATCTGAGGCTGCTGGAATTCAAATTTCAAGCCCACACTTTCCTTTTCTAAGGAGTGTGGGCAGACATAGAGGGGTAGGGCCTAGAGGAAGAGGTGCAGAGGGGTGGGGGAGGGGGAATTGTTAGTGCTGGCTTTGGGCAGCATGAAAGAGAGTGTAACAGACACACTCAGCTTAGACAACTGCAGCCAGCAACCCTGCTGGGAAGCCATAGTCCAGTCTGAATAATGTCCGGGTTTCAGGCAGTCGGAAACCCAGACGCATGATTCCAAACCCAAACTGTCCGGGTGAATCCCGGACAGGTGGCAACCCTAGCTGTAGAGGGTCTCTTCTTCCTCTTTCAGCAGCAAGGACTACGGTGGAAAGAGCTCCCTCCCTCCCTGTTACGAGCATTTTGTGTGGTTGGGTCACCCTGAAATCTGGGGGGGGAACGTATTTCTTTGTTTAATAAAGTTTAAGCTGCCCAAGTTCTGACAACTGGGCAAAGACTGCTATGATGTTTTATTTCATCCAAATATTGGATTAATATATGTTGTGGTTATGAAACTGTAAATCAATAAAGTGCAGCGGCCATTTTCTGCCAAACAGTTTGTTTTGTTTTTATTCTACTATATGGTTGTATCATGGGGAATAAGGTGTGGCATGCGGTCCCAGTGGCCACCAGCTATTTCCTCAGTCCTCTGTATCAGCTTTAACCACTTCAGTTCCAGAAGATTTAACCCCCTTTATGACCATGCCATTTTTGCGATACGGCACTGCGTTATCATAACTGACAATTGCGTGGTCATGCGACACTGTACCCAAATAAAATGTATGTCCTTTTTTTCCCACACAAATAAAGCTGTCTTTTGGTGGTATTTGGTCACCTCTGTTTTTTAATCTTTGCACTATAAAAAAAAAAAGACCATCAATTTTTTAAAAAAAAAAAACATATATTTTTTACTTTCTGCTATAAAACATTCCCAATAAAAATGTACTTTCTTCATCAATTTAGGCCAATAGGTATTCTGCTACATATATTTGGGGGGGTCACAATAAGTGTATATTGATTGGTTTGAGCAAAAGTTATAGTGGCTACAAACTATGGTATATTTTTATTTTTATTTTATTTTTTTACTAGTAATGGTGGTGATCAGCGACTTATAACAGGACTGCAATATTGCAGCAGACAAATCAGACCCTGAAATTACACTTTTTACACTTTTTGGGGACCAGTGGCACTAATACAGTGATCAATCCTAAAAAAATATGCACTGTTACTGTACTAATGGCACTGGCACGAAAGGGGTTAACAACAGGGGCGATCAAAGGGTTAAATGTGTTCCCTGGGTGTGATTACTAACTGTGGGAGATGTGCTTAGACTGGAGGAATGTAAAGATCCCTGTCACTGCTTAGCAGGAACACAGGATCAGCACATTCCCCTCTTACAGAACGGCAGTCTGCCTTGTTTAATTATCAGTCAGCTTCTGCACCTGCAGGGATCTTATGAGGAAAGTGGCAGGGTCTACATCCCTTTAGGCTGGGTTCACAATTTTTTCTCCCCTCTCCGGCTCCTCTGCTTCCTCCGCTGATGTCTTCTGTCTCTGGCAGGTCTTCTCCGCTGTCTTCTCACTCTTTTGCTGGGTCTTCCCTGCTGTCTTCTCCCTCTGTTCTTCTTCTGATGTTCTGATGTTGGCATGGAGCTGGGTCACTGGGTGACATCATCTGTAGGCCCCGCCCCTTATGACATCAACGCCCGGGGCATGATGGGCAGTAACATCAGAAGGGGGAGGGCCTCTGTACCATGCCATTATAAGTAATGGCACACCGCGCACCCAGCATTAGAGCAGTAGAGAGCGTTGAGTCAACATCGGAGGAAGAACAGAGGAAGGAGGAGACCCGGCAGAGGCAGAAGAACCGGAGAGTGGAGAAGAACCAGCAGAGGCAGAAGATATCAGCGGAGGAGGGAGAAGAAATCGGAAGAGAAGCCGGAGTTGTCTTTTATAAATTACTTTAACCACCTCACTACAGTGCATTTTCACCCCCTTCCTGACCAAGCCATTTTTCAGCTTTCAGCGCTGACGCACTTTGAATGACAATTGCGCAGTCATACAACACTGTACCCAAATGAAATTGTTATCATTTTTTTTTTATCCCCACAAATAGAGCTTTCTTTTGGTGGGTATTTGATCACCTCTGCGGTTTTTCTTTTTTGCGCAATAAACAAAAGAAGAGCGACAAATTAAAAAAAAAAAAAAAAAATTTTTTGCTTTTTGCTATACTAAATATCCCCAAAAATATATAAAAAAACATTTTTTTTCCTCAGTTTCGGCCGATACGTATTCTTCTACATATTTTTGGTAAAAAAAAAATCGCAATTAGCGATCATTGATTAGTTTGCGCAAAAGTTATAGCGTTTACAAAATAGGGGATAGTTTTATAGCATTTTTATTAATATTTTTTTTTTTACTAGTAATGGCGGCGATCAGCGATTTTTATTGTGACTGCGACATTATGGCGGACACATCGGACATTTTTGACACATTTTTGGCACCATAGTCATTTATACAGCAATCAATGCTATTTAAATGCATTGATTCATGTATAAATGACACTGGCAGTGAAGGGGTTAACCACTAGGGGCGGGGAGGGGTTAATTATGTTCCCTAAGAGTGTTTCTTACTGTGGGGGGAGGGGACTCACAAGGGGAGGAGACCGATCGGTGTTTCTCTGTACAGAGAACACACCATCGGCTCCTCTCCTCTGACAGGACCGTTGATCTGTGTGTTTACACACACAGATCAACGGTCCTGCTGTGTTACCGGGCAATCGCGGGTGCCCAGCGGACATCGCGGCCGCTGGGCACGCGCATCGGGTGCCCAGTGACACGGCGAGAGTGCGCGCGCGCCCCCGGCGGCGCGCGCGCTCCCGGCGGCGCGCGCGCTCCCTGCAGTGCACAGAAGGGGAGGACGTCATATGATGCCCTCCCGGAACGAGAGCTGCGCCGCCTAGCCGTCATTTGATGGCCGGCGGTCGCAAAGCGGTTAAAAACCTGTGTACTGCGTTTTATTTTTGACACTTGTTTTTGGGTGAATGGGTAGGGGTACAATGTACCCCATACTCATTCACATAGGGTGGGGGCTCCCTTGTTAAAGGGGGCTTCCAGATTACGATAAGCCCCCCACCCGCAGACCCCAACAACCAACGGTCAGGGTTGTCAGGAAGAAGCCCTTGTCCCCATCAACATGGGGTCAAGGTGCTTTGGGGTGGGGGGTGCAGGGCCCCCCCGCCCCAAAGCACCCATTCCCCCCATGTTTAGGGCATGTGGCCTGGTATGGTCCAGAAAGGGGGGGCTCTTGCTCATCCCCTCCCTTTTTCTGACCTGCCAGGTTGCATGCTCAGATAAGGGTCTGGTATGGATTTGGGGGGGGGGGGTTCCCCTTAAGACCCATGCCAGACCGAAGGGGTCTGGTATGGTCTTGGAGGGGGAACCCATGCTGTTTTTTTTTTTTTTTTTTATTTGGCGTGGAGTTTCCCCTAAAGATTCAAACCAGACACAAAGTGCCTTGCATTGTCGGGATCAAAGTCAAATCCCCGTTCATTGAAGTCGGATGGATGTATTTCACAAAAATCTGATATATATCTTAGTGCAGACTTCTGGAAAAATCTGGAGTCAATCACACAAGCAGGAAATAACATTTCTGGGGGGCGTTCTGTATACCAACTGTGTACAGAGCACTTCCAGGTAGCCATATTGCAATGTATTTTACAGAAAATTACAGCGCTGCAGATTGAAAAGGTAAGGTCACTCTATATCAGTTTGCTATTTTTTGTTTCCCTTTACTATGCTAACACACGAGCGGACTTTCCCACGGGATTTTCCGCCGGACTGGAGTCCGCCGGACAATCCGCCCGCGTGTGGGTGCCGGCGGACTTTTTCCTCCCAAAAGTTTGGCGGACTAAGTTCAGACTTAAAATTGTCCACTGGACTCGCGAGTCCGGCTGACAATCCCGCCGTCTGTGTGCTAGTCCGCGGGACTTTTGAAATGAACAGACTTGCCGACACACGATCGGAAAGTCCGTTCATTTAGAACGTGACTGCAGGTAGACGGGACTAGCGAAGGCTCTAGCCCCGTCACCTGGTATGGATTTAAAGGGGAATCCTTACGCCGAAAAAACGGCATGGGGGGTCCCCCCCAAATCCATCTCAGACCCTTATTCGAGCACGCAGCCCAGCCGGCCAGGAAAGGGGGTGGGGACGAGCGAGTGCCCCCCCTCCTGAGCCGTATCAGGCTGTGTGCCCTTAACATGGGGGGTGCCCTGGGGAAAGGGGGGCCCTGCGCCCGACAACCCTGGCCATTGGTTGTCGGGGTCTGCGGACAGGGGGCTTATCGGAATCCGGGAGCCCCCTTTAATAAGGGGGCCCCCAGATATCAGCCCCCCACCCTATGTGAATGAGTATGGGGTACGATGTACCCCTACCCATTCACCTAAGGTGTAAAAGTGTAAATAAAAAAAAAACACACAATTTTTTAAAATATTTTATTGCACAGCTCTGGGGGTCTTCTTCCGTCTTGGGGGGTCTTCTCGCTGGACTCCTCCGCTATATTCTGCTCTTTTACCTAGCTCTTTCACGAGCGGAGGAGCTGTGCACTAAAATATTTTAAAATATTGTGTGTTTTTTTTTTTATTTACACTTTTACACCTTAGGTGAATGAGTAGGGGTACATTGTACCCCATACTCATTCACATAGGGTGGGGGGGCCGGTATCTGGGGGCCCCCTTATTAAAGGGGCTCCCGGATTCCGATAAGCCCCCCGCCCGCAGACCCCGACAACCAATGGCCAGGGTTGTTGGGAAGAGGCCCTTGTCCTCATCAACATGGGGACAAGGTGCCCCCCTTTCCCCAGGGCACCCCCCATGTTGAGGGCACGCGGCCTGGTACGGCTCAGGAGGGGGGGCGCTGGCTCTTCCCCACCCCCTTTCCTCGCCGGGCCGGGCTGCGTGCTCTGATGAGGGTCTGAGATGGATTTGGGGGGGGGCGTTTTTTTCGGCGTAGGGATTCCCCTTTAAATCCATACCAGGTGACGGGGCTAGCGCGGCGGCATTCACTGCCTTCGCTAGTCCCGTCTACCTGGAGTCACGTTCTAAATGAACGGACTTTCCGATCGTGTGTCGGCAAGTTCGTTCATTTCAAAAGTCCCGTGGACTTTTTCCCGCGGATTGTCCGCCGGAAAACTCTGGGCGTGTGTGGGCAAGTCCACACGCTCGGAAAGTCCGGCGGTTTGTCCGCCGGACAATCCGAGCGTGTGTACGCCGCATAACAGATGTATAGCTCATTTTCTGTCTTCACATTTTTTTTCTCTGCTTTGTTTACTTCCCATTTTCACACACTTTGCCTGCAGTAAAAGATGACCACAACTCTCTGTTCCAGGAAATATCAAAATGGTTTAACCGTTTCAAGGAAGGTAAAGTAATGTGACTACTGACAAGACGTACATTTACATATTGCAAGAATATAAAATCCCCTCATCTACGTACAATAATTACTCATCACTTATTTTGTAAGAATAAGAAGGAAAAGGAAGCCATTATGGTTTCACCTCATAGAATAATAAAAAGAAAACAAAAAGTAAAAGAAACACATCAGAATGCATAAAATATATAGGAGAATATTTTTTTAGGTCCACCATAAAGGGCAAGTATAGTGTATGTTTACTGAGCACATATTTTGATGTACTATCAGTAAATGTAATTTTCGGTGTAACTTTCAAATTTTTTTACTCGATGATCTAACTAGTAAAAAAATAAAAATAAATACAAATTTCAGAATATATCCAAAAAGTATATAACTTTTGCGCACCAATCAATATATGCTTATTGGAATTTTTTTTACCAAAAATATGTAGTAGAATACATATTGGCCTAAATTTATGAAGACATTAGATGTTTTCCATTTTATTTATTGGATATGTTTTAGAGCAGAATGTAAAAAATATATATATAAAAAGAAAAGTTTAGGGTTGTTAAAAAAAAAACAAAAGAAAAAAAAACACATATAATCACCTCCCTGCTGCAGTATCAGTCTGATGACTGTTTCCTCTAACCCCAAGAATTGAGAAATCACATGACCACATCACATCACATGATCACATGATCTCAGTTAGCTTTTTCATTAGTGAAAAAAAAGAGTAAATTCTTTACTTCACCCCTACAAACAAAACAATCATTTTTTCCAAGTATGTGCTGTTGTGTGTTTGTTAGTTAGTAAAATGTAAGTAGTTCATTTATGTTGGTATGTGTGTAAATGCAGCGCTAGAAGAAATAGTACCTGAAGAGGAAGTACTACTATGGTGTGGTTGAATGTGGTGTCTTTGTACAAGGAGTATGCAAGGGGAGAGGGAGGGAGGATGTTTCCCAAGTGTACCGTGGTATCAACCTCTATTACCCTTAAAATTTAAATGAATAAAAAGCATAAAACCTAATAACATTAAAATTGGCAAGTTTAGAACTGTATAGAAATGATTATACAATAAAACTCCATAAAATGAATATAATATACGGTAAAAAGACAAACACACATGTGACTAAAATGGTGAATTGATCCTGGTTTGTTTCTGTGGTGAATATATCGTGACAGATAAATAAATAAAAAATATTGGTGACAATATGAACTCAACAACGGTTGAGGTGATTGGTGCTGGGTGAAAACCTATACACAAGAGTGTATGGTGGTGAAGTCCATAGAAAAGGTTGGTGATCGGGTGAGTGGCACTGTATCCAACAGGTGACTCTGTTCGGTGTGCTCGGTGGGGTGATGGTTGTCTGAAGGCTCTTGAGCCTAATGGAATAAGGCTTACCAGAAAAAATGGACTTGAAGGGGCATATGCCTCACAAGTCACAAAGGCTTAGCGTTAAGGGGCTTGGCAGATCTCTGCTCCACACGATGGCTCCAAAGGCTCGTTCAGGTGCCGCTTTGGTCAGTGGTCACAGGGAGTGTATCGGGTAGGGAATAAGCATCGATGGTCCGAGTATTCAAACGTATTATGAGATCATGATGAAATAAAAGACTTGCATAGTATAATAACGTTTGGAAAGGTTTTTAATAGTATAAAAACAGATTAAAAACACTCACATTTAGAAGGTTTAAAACAGGCCTGTTTGTAAATAGGAGATGGCGTGGTGCTGTCGCTGTGGTCCACCCTTTGTGGAATTTTAAGATATTTATTTTTTTTGGTGGAAACACCACTTTAACTAGTAGCCGACCGCCCACTGTCAATTGACGGCGGAGCGGTGCGGCTCTTGTGGCGGGACGCCGTCATATGACGTGTCTACATTTTGGCCCCTAGGGGGTGCGCTCGCGCCACGGGAGGCGCGCGCGCGCATGCCCGCCGCGTCGCTGGGGACCCCATGCACGTGCCCGGCGGCCGCGATGTCCCCCGGGCACCCGCGATTGCCCAGTAACTGAGCAGGACGTGGATCTGTGTATGTAAACACACAGATCCACGTCCTGTCACTGGAGAGGAGACCGATGGTGTGTCCCTTGTACATAGGGACACCCATCGGTCCCCTCCCCCAGTCAGTCCCCTCCCCCCCCCACAGTTAGAATCACTAACATAGGGAACACATTAACCCCTCCAGCGCCCCCTGTTAACCCCTTCCCTGCCAGTCACATTTATACAGTAATCAATGCATTTTTATAGCACGGATCGCTGTATAAATGTGAATGGTCCCAAAAATGTGTCAAAAGTGTCCGATATGTCCGCCGCAATGTCGCAGTCATGATAAAAATCGCAGATCGCCGCCATTACTAGTAAAAAAAAAAAATAATAATAAAAAATGCTATAAATCTATCCCCTATTTGTAGACGCTATAACTTTTGCGCAAACCAATCAATATACGCTTATTGCGATTTTTTTTTTTACCAAAAATATGTAGAAGAATACGTATCGGCCTAAACTGAGGAAAAAATTTGTTTAAAAATTGTTCAAACTTGTCCCTCTTCTTTTGTTTATAGCGCAAGAAATAAAAACCGCAGAGGTGATCAAATACCACCAAAAATAAAGCTCTATCTGTGGGGAAAAAAAGGATAAAAATTTTATTTGGGTACAGCGTTGCATGACCGCGCAAATGTCATTCAAAATGCGACAGCGCTGAAAGCTGAAAAATGGCTTGGTCAGGAAGGAGGTGTTCGTGCCTGGTAGGCAAGTGGTTAAAGACATATTTAACCCAAATTGAAACACTTATTATCTTTCAGCTTACCAATTCTTATATGAGGTGGCTGTATTCGTTTTTAGGCTTTCGTTCTTTTATTTTCATCTAGTGATCTAGTCAGCAAGTCTGTTTTTTGGGGGGGGGGGTTTCAACATAACATGCAGTCCTGCAGATGTAGCAATTAGATGATTGAGACAAACCATCTAACACTAACATGGGTACTTACAATGTACAGCCTTTGTTTATTATTGTGAGGCAAAAAAAATGTTTGCTGTAACTGCCTAAAAAGTTCTAGCTCGAGTTTGGCAGTTCTGAGAGAGGAGGAGGCACAGCCACATCCCCAGCTGCCACTCAGCCCTCAGAGCTGACCTGCACACCACACTGCTGGCCTGATCCCATCCACTCCTGTCTATCAGTTTACGGACAAGGAAGGTACCGCTCTAGTCTGTAAGGAGAGGGAAAGAGGCTGCATTCCTAGCTGCCGTCCAGTCACCTGGGTCTGTCTGAAGATCGACTCAACTTCGCCCACTCTGGCCCATCAGACACCAGAGGGAGGAGGAGCTGGAACTAGAGTTGCCACCTCATCCCTTTAAACCCAAACACCTTTGAATTACACAGGTTCTGAGGCTAATTAAATGCAGATAAGGCACCAAGTGAGTTTAATTGCCATCTTAATCAGCCACAGAACCTGTATAATTAATATGTGTTCGGGTTTAAAGGGATGAGGTGGCAACCCTAGCTGGAACACCACACCCTGACTGCTGAACAACTCACTCCATCCACTAAGCAGTCATCATAGACTTTGTGAACCTCATGCATTGCACCAGCCTATTTCACCAGCCACCAAGTTGTCACAGGGAGATCAGTGCACCCAAATAGTCCCCATAGGGCTTTTCTACCAACATCGCCTGTCAACTCGAGTCAAGGAGCTGGTGAGCAGGTCATCAGCCTAATTTAGTATTATCTCCCAGACAAGCCATATTCCACTCAGTTATCCTTCCTCCTGGCTGGCTAGTCTGCAGTGTCCAAACCAGGGCTGTCTTCATGGGCATAGCATAAGGGGTTTCAGGGGTCACAATCGCAACCCTGCCCCTAGCCCCAGGGGGCCCCTGCAGCCTCCCTGTCATATTATCATAGCCTCCACAAAATCCAGCTCCGATCTGCCCTAGGGCCCCACAGCCACGCTCCAGTACCAGGCTTCTACTTTGCATTCCACAGTCCAAACAAATGTCACTGGTGAGGTATGACACTGCTCAGTGTCTCCTAGTCGCCAGCTGGGATTCTCTGTGTTCCCCCACCCGGGGATGTCTACTTACCCCTCTTCCCTGACAACTCGGGAAAAGACACACTCCTCCGGGAGGGGACCTTCCCCCAACACCTGCCAACACTGACAGAGAAACCTTCAGAAATTGCTAAAACAAATCCTTTAACATCTCCTCGTGGGGAGGGGGAGGGGGGCCTGAAGGGCTGCAGGCTCCAGATTTTGGGTTACATGGCTTTCCCTCCCAGATCTAAGTTGCCCCCCCCCCCCCTAAAGTCTCCTGATCACTCCCTCCACCTTGCATGCTATGCCCGGCTGCTGAGCTCCTTTCCCATTACAGCACTCTATACTGCTCCTCCTCCACAGGGCTGAAATCACATTCCTTTACAACACAGCCAGTAATCCATGATCTGCACGGGGAATTTTACAAGTCGGAAGGGCAACATAAAAGCCAGATGCACCCTGTGAAGACAGACTGTGTGTAAAGGATTGTGATTTCAGCCCTGTGTAGTTTGTGTGTGTGGGGGGGGGGGCTGTATACAGTGCTGAAATGGGAAAGGAGCTCTGCCAAGTGACATGCCAGGGGTCCCTGTACTCTGATTCTCCAGCGGTAATCCCTGTCCTCTGATTCTCCTGCGATAATCCCTGTCCTCTGATGTAAAGAGGAACTCTGGGAACTCAAAACTCTTAAGCCACTTTGAGTATCTTGGCGTACGGTGGATGTATCTGCACGCACATTGGAAGTAATGGACCCACAAGCTTCAAGCTACGCCTCTGGCTGTCTTTATTGTTGATTAGACCCTGGGCAAACATTTTCCTGGGGCCCCCCTGGCCCAATACCTCCACCCCCGGCCCCCACTATGCAATTCCTCTTTCCACCTGCTCTGAGACATACAATAAATAGCAGGTAGACTCAAAATCTGTTTATGTTTACTGCAGCAGATCAGTCAGCAATTGCAATCGGTTGTCAGAGGTTAATGCACATCCTTGCCACACACTGATTGGTTGCTAGAGTTTACTGGACATCCTTGCAGCAAATTGGTTTTGGTTGCTAGAGGTTACTGCACATAATTACCGCTCACCCGTTGGTTGCTAGAGGTTACAGCACATAATTACTGCTCATTAATTGGTTGCTAGAGGTTACAGCACATTATTACTGCTCACTGATCGCTAGAGGTTACTGCACATCCTTTCTGCACATTGATTGGTTGCTAGAGGTTACTGCACATCATTACCACTCACTGATTGGTTGCTAGAGATTACTGCACAACATTACTGCTAACTGATTGGTTGCTAGAGGTTACTGCACATCATTACTGCTCACTGATTGATTGCTAGATTATAGATAGATTAAGTTCCAAATCCAAAGCAGTCCCATTGCCAGATTAAAAGTGTTTTGCATTGCAGCAGAATTAAGGCAGAAAAGATGGGGTTAATGAAGCCGACCAGGATTAAATTCAAAAACAGCACTGTCAATGATCATAGCAAGCAAAGATCGGTGATCGTTTAGCTGCTAAAGAAGTGAAAGTTCAACGCAGCAGGCCAGGGCGAACTAATTCCGATTGTAAATCACACAACATACCAGCTGTCCGCTCATCCATGCTGACCAGTGTTATATACAGGCAGTGCTGGTAATGTTGTTAAAAAGCAGAGAGGTAAATAAGAGCAATAACAGATTAATGCCTCAAACAGCCATGCACATGTTCTCTTTCAGATCGTAACTCTCACCGTCCACCGGCTTTCCTCATTCATGCTGACTTAGGACTGTCATTGCCTCCTCTCTGCGATCCTCTCTCACTCCTCCGACCACTGCCACTGTTTCTCCACTTGACCAGTTCTGCTGTCAGGCAAGGACACCACCGCTTACTGTTTTACTTTCTCTGCAGCCTGCACTATGTGACAGGGAGCGATTGTGAGGATGTTGGGCCCCTCAAAAAAAACAGGGCCCTGGGCAAGTGCCCCATTTGCCCTGCCTTAAAGACGACCCTGGTTCAAACTGACTTTACATCTGTTCAGTCCATTGCCCTGTACCTCTACAGTGTATAGCCCACTACCACCACACTGTGTGCAGGGGTGGCAAGCTTTATTCAAGCACACCAACGACACAAGGCCCCCGATACAGCTAGCAGAGGATCCATACTGAGCACTGTATATAGTTCATTTATTCTTTTTTTTTTACCATTTCACAGGGTTTAAATTTGCAAAGAGATAGCCTAGGCCTAGCCTAGCCCAATTCTAGAACAAATTGGGGGGCTATATAAAGGGGGTCCAGACCCCAGTATTTCACTTGCCCCAGGAGGGAGCTCTGTGGTGCTCCCCACCCAACTCTCCCACCCCTATTTAAATGATGTGGCTGGGCCACCTTTCATTTAAAAGGGGACTTATTTATTGGCAAAAAGTTTCAGGTTGAGTTTTATGGCTAAGCTGATTGTATTGTCAAATCTAAATTTAATTTATATGGGATGTTTTACATAAAACATTGCTATGCATTTTATGGCTTGAGTCGTAGTGACTGAGTCTTTTTCTTTAGATAATAAAAATGTTGAAACTTAGAATATGTTATATATTTTGAATGCTAAATTTTACTTAAGCCAATAATAACAAAATGGCCACAGCCAAGTTTACTTCCAAAAAGTGTTTGTTTTAATTTTTTTATTAATTTCAATACTGCCTGCAGTCCCGCTACTGAGATAATATAAGCTATTACCTACTTTATAATCCCTAGTTTAATATAGGGTGACCTTAAGGTACTGTAAAGTTAGAAAATCCAAGATGGTATAACCTGAGGTGTCATAGGGGTTGAGGTCTGCAACAGAGTGAGATGGCTGGTTGAACAATTTGAACAAAAAAAAAAAAAACACTCACTGGGGCTGATTTACTAAAACTGGAGAGTGCAAAATCTGGTGCAGCTCTGCATAGAACCAGTCAGCTTCCGTTTTTTTTTTTGTCAAAGCTTAATTCACAGGTGTCAAACTGGCGGCCCTCCAGCTGTTGTGGCACTACAAGTCCCATGAGGCATTGCAAGGCTGACAGTTACAAGGCAGAAGCATGATGGGACTTGCAACAGCTGGAGGGCCACCAGTTTGTCACCAAAAGCTGAAGTTAGAAGCTGATTGGCTACCATGCACATCTGCACCGGATTTTGCACTCTCCAATTGTAGTAAATCAACCCCACTGTTATATCCAGCTTTAGATTTCTGAGTGAGACAGAGGTCTTTTGTATTGTACAGTTCTGTCAGCTGAACACAGCGCCTATTCTTTTAAGATGGAACATAGGCCAACAGAAACATAAAAAATATTTGGATTCCTGCTACCTCACCCTTCTTACACACAGTGTTGGTCATCTTACTTCAAAAAAGTAATTAGTTAAGTTACAAATTACTTCTCCCAAAAAGTAATTGCGTTAGTAACTCAGTTACTACATTGGAAAAGTAATTAGTTACGCAGCAAAGTAACTGACTTTTTTTTTTAAATATTCTATACGTGTAACTAAGGGGCGGGTCTAGTATTACTGTAACCAAGGGGCACATTTATTATTATTGTTATATATCGTGTAACCAAGGGGCTGCTCTATTATTACTCTAACCAAGGGGCAGATCTGTTATAGTGTGTAAGCAAGGGGCGGGTCTATTATTATTATATTGTGTAAGGGGCAGATGGCTACAGAAGAGGGCGAATGTTAAATTAATGGGCAGAGCTCGATGTATAACAATAATAATTAATGCGCCCTTTGGTTACAGTAATACTAGACCCGCCCCTTAGTTACACGATAGACGCCCCTTGCAGAGTAGCACGAGCATCAGGAGCGTGCAATTACATGTTAACTGTGCCTGCGCGGTGTAGAGTTCACTCAGAGCTGTTTAGGTTCGGCAATTTTCGTAAACTCCGTAGTCCTTCGTACTGGGCAAGCGCTGCGCCTGCGCAGTACAGGGGTTCCTTATCCGGCAGGGGGAACTTTTTCGGCAGGACACCGGAATTACACACCTGCCATCTAGTTGCGGTAGATGTAATTGCGGTAACACTGCCCAAGTAATGGGAACTGCGTTACCATGAGGGGAAAAGTAATCAGTTAGATTACTTGTTACCCTCTAAAGTAACTGCGTTAAGTAACTCCGTTTATTTTAACTCAGTTACTTTTTTTTTCAAAACTCTTTATTCCAAATTTTTCATTACATAATAATTTACATTATACATTTTTATATACTTTTACATTTCTTTATATAATACAAATCATAGTTACATTTGCTCCTTCCTTTCATTCCTTCCTCTCTCACCCTCTATGGTCACTTAATACTGTATTTTCAACTATTCCTCTATCCGTTGATAGCCATATTCTATTCCATTTTGCCCATATTTTTTCATACCTTCGCCCATTTCCCCTTTGTTCATACATTATTTTTTCATAGGGTAGGACCTGATTTACTGCTCTCACCCACTGGGTTACTGTCGGGGGATATGGCTGAATCCATTTTTCTATTATTTGTTTTCTTGCCAGGAACAATACCTCCCTTAAGAAGGTATTATTATCTCTATTATCTCTCTCTTCCCTCAATATCCCCAACAAACATAATTCCATCGTAGCTATAAAAGGTTTATTCAGGACTCTTCCTATTTTCCTAGCTACTTGTTGCCAGTATTTTCCTATTTTACCACAGTACCACATTACATGAAGGAAGTCTGCTCCCCCCTGCCCGCATCTAGTACATCTTGGTTCAGTCATCCTCCCCATTTTATACAATCTATTTGGAGCCAAGTATGTCTGATGTATTATATTCATCTGTATTATCCTGTTGTTCATTGCAGGGGATACCTTCCAGTGAGAATTACAGGCTTCATCCCATTCATGATCGCTCATGTCTGGGATAGCCTCCTGCCATTTATCCCTTATTTTCAGTGGTTCGCCTTCTATTTTCTTCTGTAACAGGTGTGTGTAAATCTTTGCTATCAATCCCTTAGGTCCCTGTGATCTCAGGATCCCTATAAGGGGATATTTGGATATTTTTATTTCCTCTCTTCTAAACTGTGTCTGTAGCACCTGCCTCAGCTGAAGGTATCTGTAAAACTGTTTACTCAGTAAATTATATTGTTTGCACAGGTTTTCATAGGTTAGTATTACATTTTTGTCATATAGCTGACCAAAAGTTGTTATCTTATTCTGCTTCCAAAATTTACTGTCCTCAAAGGCTTCCAGTTGTTCAAATTTTGGGTTGTTCCAAAGCGCAGTTTCTGTTGGGATTCCAACAAATCCCGTCAGTTTCTTAGCCTCTCTCCATACTGTCCTTGCCAGTTTCAAGAGGGGAATTTTTACTCCCACTCTCCTCAGGTCTTTTAATTCTAGTCCCGTCATTAAGTCATCTATTTGCATTTTGCTAAGGAGATATTCCTCTATCCTTGTTATTTTTTCCTGTCCTACCCATGATCTTAGATGTTTCAGTTGCCCTGCCAAATAGTATAAATATAAATCCGGGAGGGCCAGTCCAGCTTCTGTCTTTGGTCTTTGTAATTTATTAAATTTTAATTTACATCTTCCATATGCCCAAATGAACCGAGTCATCTGCGAGTTTAATTTTTTAAATATCTGTTTTGGTATTTTTACTGGGGAATGTGCAAATACATATAAACACTTGGGTAGTATAATAGATTTTATCAGGTGAATTCTGCCTGCCATTGATATTGGTAGCTTTATCCATATTTCCAATTTTCTCTTTACATATTCTACTAGTGGGAGTATATTAGCTTCCATCTCATCTTCATGTTTCAACGTTATGTTTACTCCTAAATATTTAAAGACTTCTACTATTTTTAATGGGGTCTGGGCTCTCCTTTCATTACCTGTTCCCAGAGGCATTAATGCGGATTTTTGCCAGTTTATTTTTAACCCTGAGAACCTCCCGTATGTTTCTATTATTCTCATTGCTTCTGTCAGAGATGCTTGCGCATCTCCCATATACAATATAATATCGTCCGCATATAAGCCTATGTGTTCGGTTTTTTCTCCTACTTTAATCCCTTTGTATTTGTCTGATTGTCTGAATCTATTTGCCAGTGCCTCAATTGCCAGAGCGAATAATTGCGGTGACATTGGGCAGCCCTGTCTTGTTCCTCTATATAGTTTTATTGTAGGGGATAATATACCGTTTATTAGTAAATTGGAGCATGGTTGTTTATAGATTATCCTCACCCATTTTCTAAATTTTTCCCCAAATCCATTCCTTTCCAAGACTGTCTGCAGAAATTCCCATTCTATAGAGTCAAATGCCTTGGCTGTATCCAGCGATGCCAAGGCACTTGTTTCTGGGATAAACTCTCTCATTTGTGTCATATATTGCGTCCTTCTAATATTAATTGATGTGGATTTCCCTGGCATAAAGCCAGTTTGGTCCTCCGCTATTATAGACAATATTACCTGGTTAAGCCTATTGGCAAGCACTTTTGCCAGTACTTTATAATCTATATTTAATAGCGATATTGGCCTATACGACCCGCACTCAGTTCTATCTTTCTCTGGTTTTGGTATCAATATAACTGTAGCATCATACATGGAAACAGGCATTTCTCCCCTTTGGAACGCCTCTCCATACATTTTGGTCATAACTGGTACCATAATTTCTGCATATCGCTGGTACATTTCCAGTGGTATGCCATCTGGTCCTGGGGACTTACCCTTTCCCAGAGAAAAGATAGCTTCTCGTACTTCCTCTTCCTCTATATCCCTCTCTAACTCCTCTTTTTGTTCCTCTGTTAATTTAAGGAAGTTCAAGTCCTTCAGATATTCCTCTATCTCTTCTCGTGTACATGTCAATGTTGATGTATACATATTAATATAATATTTTTGGAATATCTCAAGTATCTCATCTAATGTGTTTACCGTCTCACCTTTTTCGTTTTTTCACCTCTGATATTGCTAGTGATGGGGTTTGTCGTTTTATCATAAAATTCAGCATCTTATTAAATTGTTGTCCTTGTTCAAAGTTTTTTTTGTGCATGTTGGAGTTTCTTACGCTTTGCGTTAATTATTAGTTGGTTCTTATATTGCCTTGATGAGGCTGCCCATCTTATTTGGTTTATATTTGAGGGGTCCCCTATAAACCTATTTTCTGCCTGTGCACAAAGTTGTTCCAATTCCTCCTCTTCCTGTCTATTAGTGCGTTTAATGTATGATATTGTTGATCTTGTTATCCCCCTCAAATATGCCTTAAATGTATCCCAGAGTACTCCATCTATTTTCCTGTTGCCATGTGCTTCCAGGAACATTCCCATTTGCTCTGGAATTCTATCATTTAATCCTATCTGGGTTAACCATTGAGCCTGTATCCTATAACCCGGTTTTATTCTTTTTGGGCCTATTTTTAGCTCAAAGGTTAATCCAGAATGATCAGACACCCCTCTTGTCATGTACGCCACAGACTGAACCATTGGCAGGATCTTTTCGTTCCCCATTGCCATATCTATTCTAGACATGCGCCCTCTCCCTGGCGCATGCCATGAGTAAGCCCGGGTCCCAGGGTTTCTTATCCTCCACAGGTCAGCCCATCCTACCTCATTCATAAATTTCTCCAACGCCTTCGGCCCTTCCCCTCCTTTATGGTTACTTCTTCCGAGCCTATCTAGTTTTGGGTCTAAGCACATATTGAAATCTCCCATACATACGACATGTGCCTCTGGATATTCTGACATAAATATTACTGCCTCTTTCAGTACTCGCATTGTAGCTGGAGGGGGGTTATAGATCCCCATAATTACAACAGGCATTGCATGCACCAGTGCAAAGACAAAGACATATCTTCCATCGGGATCTCTTTTTTCTCTAATACACTCCCATGTTACCCCTCGATGAACCAAAAGAGAGACCCCTCTTGAATATGTAGTATGACATGAGTGGCTTGACCATTGTATCCAAGGTTTTTCTAGGTACTTCAATCTTTCTTTAGTCATATGTGTTTCTTGGATACAAATGATCTTTGCCTGCACCTTGTTAATTTCTGAAAAAACCTGTGTTCGTTTTAATTGCGTTCCCATACCTCTCACATTCCATGACAAAAATGTGTGTTGATTACTCATGTCTAATATATTTTATTTTAGCCATTATTCCCCCGAAAAACAAAAGAAGAGGAAAAATAAATCGTATGTCTCTTTTTCCTTTCTGTGACCGTTCTCTTTTCTACCACTCTCCTCTCATTCATCCCTTCCATTCCATTCATCCATACCATTTTTTTTAGGGCATTACCGACATATTGCATTTTTGCTGTTATATAGGTAATTAATTTCGATTTCAGCCTGTTTGCACCTACCCTTTTCCCGCTTAGTCCTAAATATAAGGGGCGAGGGGGGAGCCGCGCGGGGGGGGGGGGGGGGGAGAGGGCATCCCCTCCTTTCACCCTCTCCCTCCCCTTCACATTTAAGAAAGAAAAAAAAAAAGGGGGAAAAAATAAAAAAAAAAATAAAAACCCACAAAAAACCCAAACAAAACACACAAACAACAAAAAAAAAAAAAAAAAAAAAAAAAAAAGAAAAAAAAAAAAATAATAAATGTATATATTTTTCCTGTTCTCTCCCTTCCCCCACCTCCCTCCCTCCACCTCCCTCCCTCCACCTCCCTTCCTCCTTCCTTGTGCACAACTCTATTTTGTTATCTGTTCATTCCCCATCCCTCCCCCCTTCCCCCGTTTATCTGCATTTATAGTGTTTATAATGTGACTCTTGGCCGTACTTAAGCCTTCCTTAATATTGTGTCTAAAAAAAAAAAAAAAAAAAAAAAAAAAAAAAAAACACAAAAGAAAGGGAAAAGGTGAAGGGGAAAACTTCCTCTCCCTCTTCCTTCTCCTCCCTTTATAACTAGTGCCTATTTTAATGTGTTTCACTGTGCGTCTAATTCCGTTTTGCTATTTATACACACGCCATCACCCACCATTTGCCCCCCCCCCCTCCCCATCCCTCCCGTTCCCCTATCAAATGGACACCCAAATAAATTTTTACGTTTTACCTTTTCCCATTTCTCCCCTCAAGAGAGAAAAAAAAAAAAAAAAAGAGAAGGAAAGAAAAAGGAAAAAAAAAAAAAAAAAAAAAAAAAAGCAAACACATCAGGAAAAAAAAAAAAAAAAAAAAAACCAAACCAGTAAATTATTAAAACTTCCTCCCTTAACCTAAGGGAGGAAGAGAAAAAAAAAAAAAAAAAAAAAAAAAAAAAGAAAAAAAAGAAAATAAAAACAAATCTAAAAGTAGGGAGAGTGTGCCTCTCATCCCCCCCCCCTCCGCCCCCTCCCCCAAAGTCCCAACATTCTTGGTGTCTCATATCTTTTCAGGGCTTCTCTGTTTCTCCTATCGAGGCATAGGCCTGGTTGTTCCCAGCCAGTCTTTAGCTTGTTCAGGTGTACTGAAAAACAAAGTCTTTCCCCCTTCCTCCACTCTCAATCGTGCTGGGTATGCCATAGAATATTCAATTCCTGCCTCTCTCATTTTTTGTTTTATTTCATAAAATGTTGCCCGTTGTTTTTGCAGCTCCAGAGAAAAATCTGGAAATATTGATATTTTGCTGTTTTCATAGCGAATCTCTCCTTTTTGTCTTGCTTTCCGCAGAATTGTGTCTCTGTCTCTGCAGTTTAGTAATCGTGCCAGCAGGGGTCTAGGGGGAAACCCTGGTTTAGGTGTTGCTGCCGGGACCCTATGCGCTCTCTCCACTGCATATGCTGCTGATACCTCCATATCTGGGAATACATTTTTCAGCCATTTTTCTATAAAGTCACCAGGATTAAACCCTTCTGCCTTTTCTGGTAAACCGATTATTCTTAGGTTATTGCGGCGCATACGGTTCTCAAAATCATCAGATTTTTGATGCCACAGAGTAATCTGTTTTTCTATTGAAGCTATCTTTTTGGGCATAGGGGTGACAGTATCTTCCAATAAAGCAGTCCTATTTTCCATTTCCATCATTCTCTCTCTTATGTTCTGCATATCATGCTTAATCAGTCCTATATCATTTATAATTTCATCCATTTTACCTGTTAGGGCTGCATTACTCGATTGGATGGCCTCCATTATCTGGGAGTTCATCTGTTCCAGGGTCAGTTTGGAGTGTTTCTCCTGTTTTTCTGCAGCTTTTCCGGTCTGCGGCATGGGCGTGTTGAGCTTCTGGATATCCAGCGCTGATGGTCCACCACTCCGTGTCTGCGGGGGGCTCCGCCCGCCGTCTTGCTTATCCGTTCGAGCAAATTCTTTAAGACGATCGGCCGCCGACTGCTTACTGTTACTCATCGCTCCGGGCGATCGTTTTCGCGGGTTTCAAGTCTCGTTAGCAGAGGTCAGTCAGGATTCCATAGAAGACTCGGGCACCACTAAGCGATCGTTTTTGCGGGCTTAGGGTCTCGGTAGCAGAGTTTATTCAGGATTCTTTCGGAGACTCAGGCTGATCTCAAACCTCCCGCTGTTCACATCCGAACGCCGCGTCCGACCGTCACATCCGGTCGCGTCGGCGGAAGCGGAAGTCAGGCCCCATCTTTAACTCAGTTACTTACATCACTGCTTACACATAAAAAAATCTTAGTAAGCAGGTTAAAATAAATAGGTTGGAGAATAATTACACATTCACATGAAGTAATGCCACAAGAAAAATAGTTATGAGTAAGTAACCCAGGTCACCACAGGCACCACAATGTCATGAAGGTCTGAGAGGAATAGAAAGTAAATTTTCACTAAACCAAATTACTGCAATGCATGCAATGTTTTGTATTTGAGTATTCATTCTGAATGGAACCCCAACATTCCATGCTGACTAAAGCTGGTCATAGTCGGATCCTTCTATGGGAATATTGATCCATCTATGAACAGGTTGATTGTACCCAAGTCGCTCCATAGGTACAACCCAGGATGTCAGATTTTGAGCATGCGATTATTGCCAGTGGTTATTTCTAGCAGTAAGTACTGTGTTCTCCTGGCAGGGACAGATCGCATGCCCAAACCCTCACCCACCAGAACACATTAGCTCTGTGGGAGGAATACCCCCCATCAACACTGACTGTGTTGATTGGGCAATCAAGTGATTTTTATCTCCTGCAACACATGGTTGCAGGAAAGAAAAATGCATAATCTGTGGCCTCCTTAAGGTGTGTTGCAAAATACTACATGCAACATTTTTGGTGCATTTTGCTGCATTAGACAGCTCATTCAGGTAAATGTGCTGCCTTAATGCAATGCATAGTGATGCAAAGGAATAACATAAATGAGTTCTTGATAATTTCATACATGCATGCAAATAAGCAAGAAAACCACAAAGAATGAACAATAAATAAAATACTGCAGTGAGTATGCCTAAATGTATAAAAGTTTTATTAAAGTAAATGCATATTAACAAATAGTGCAGAGGTCATAAAAATATTTAAGATCATTACAAAATGCACACAACAAAAATGTTACATCACTGCAACATCCATTTGGCAAAAAAGCAAAGACCTATGAAGATTTCATCTTAAATCAGGTCCTTTTAAAAGGGTTCTTCACTTTGGAATGTATAAATGTATGTGAATGAGGTGTTAGTGGGCTACCTAACCCCGCCCACTAACAATCAGTACCGCATCTCACTTTATTTTTCATATCTTGTTTAATATGCATGAAATACCATAACAAATTACCTCAGACTACAAACATTGGACAAAAATTGATTGCACATGCATGTATGGTCATGGTCAAGTGTGAAATGTATTTAAAATTCATGCAACGATAAACAATCAGCATGGGTAAAGTGCACAAGTGTCCAGTCTGCAAATACCAGTAAAGAAGTAATAAGAAAGAACTCTGCAAGTCCTTTCTTTTTTCAGTAAACACACTTATTGTGAGATACTGAGTTCACTGACCTCTAACTAAAATCTTAAAGTATAACTCTTTTTTTTTTGTTTTGAATGAGGTGGAGAGGGATTGGAACCCCTGTTAGGTTTTTATTGCTGTCTGTGTCCCAGATAAGGAAATTCATCTTGTATATGTGTCCTCTTTACTGCTCTCACTAAAGTTAAAGAAAAGTGTCACCAGAACAGAAACCGAGGAAAATCTTCCAACTGGGACATTAGTTTTGGTGACCCTGGCGACAACTAGGGATTACCTCACTTTAGAGAGACTTCCTCACTTCCTGTTGCAGCTATGAGACAGGAAGTGAAGGTAAATCTCCTCAATGGGACACCCAGTGTCAAACAAACTGACAGACCCTTCCCTACTCAATGCAAAATTAAGAAAAAAAAAGTTTTGCCTTTCGTCCTACTTTAAGGATTCAGTAAATGTAACACATTGATGACTGATGGAAGCAGACAGCCACCATATCTTAAAAACATAAGTAATGAAGTAAACACAATCAGTCCATGTGTCTTCAAAATGGCATCAGTGTAATGGCTTCAAATGGTGAAAAGTGCAGGGATACTTCCTCATTCAATTCCTCCACCTCGTGATTACACCACCACCATAAACGAGGATGTACTCTTACCAGAGAGTATTGGCCACCTATTACAGGGGGTCAAATAGGGCTCATGTATCTCAGACACTCCACCCACAGTCACTCTCCACACACCCACGCCCACCATATGCCTGCACCAAATATCTACAAAGTGTTAGGGGTCTGTTAAGACTACTTTAAAATTTTTGAAGCGCAATGTAAGGTAGCTAAACTAAGGCAATTTACAGTTACTGATTTTCAGTTTTATTACTATACATACATTACATTTGAAAAGTAAACATTTATCTGCTATGTTTTCATTAAAAGTTGTACTGTGCTGGACCCAGGTGTACCCAGGTTTTCCTTTATATTTACCAAAACCATATAATATGAGGTCAGACCTAAACACTTTCAATTTGTATGCAATCAGGCAGGCCCTTGCACTACATAGTTCAAGGTAAATCTAAAGGAAATTGAACAAGAACATTGTATAATGTATGGCCAGCCTTGGCCTGTAATGCGTGGACGGCCTTACTACATAAATTTATCATGGCCCTGTCCACACAGAAGAGGTGGGTGAACTTTGTTTTTCTGGTGGCCCATCAAACACTGGCCAGGGCTTGGAGGCAACAGTTCTTTAATGTAGCCGAGGTTAAACAATGACTCATGTGGACCATGGTGCATGAGAAGCTCACTTCTATTTTGAATGACACACATGCTTCATTCCTAAAGGTTTGAGAACCTTGGCTTGCATACAATGACAGCCTGAATCTGGACCTTTCCCTACTCTCGACGTAATGAATTACCTGCAGCCTTGGATGAAAACAAGTTTTGGTACACCCTGTGGGATTTTCCCCTCTTCCCTTCCCCTCTCCATCTCTTCCTCCTTCTTTTCTTTCCTTCTCTTGGGTATCTTTTGTCACCTTGCAGGCTGGCTGATGAAGGGAACTTAGGTTGTCTCCTCCCCCCCGGCCTGTGAGTTATATTTACTGACCCGGAAGAGCAGACCCCGTTCTGAGGGGTTGTCCCTCTGATAAGTGTATCCTTGTACATTGGCCATACTCGCTTCACCTGATGTTATAGTGATGGTATTCTACCACCCTTAGCTTTTGATGACTTTGGCCTATGTGCTGACCTTTCTTGTACTTCTCCATTTGCATGCACAATTGTTTGCACCATTACCCGGTCCTGTGTACATTAGTTAAAAACTTTAATAAACATCTTTGTAAAGGAAGTTGTACTATGCATATCACAGACTCATTCAAATGAGCAGCCAGGGGGGCAGTAAAAACAGGTGGTTGAGCTGTGGTTTTACTTCCCACCCTCCCACTCGCCTGAACATTGACATCCAGCCACTCATGGCTGTACACATTCTACAATCACGATGCTGTAGGTCAGGGATATGCAATTAGCGGACCTCCAGCTGTTGCAAAATGACAAGTCCCATCATGCTCTGCCTCTGGGTGTCATGCTTCTGGCTGTCAGAGTCTTGCTATGCCTCATGGGACTTGTAGTTCTGCAACAGCTGGAGGTCCGCTAATTGCATATCCCTGCTGTAGGTTAAAGTGGTTAAATCTGCCATGCCATGGTCTCCACTTGTATATGCCATTGTCTCAAACTGTGCAATTGAAATTCAACTTTCACATGAAACAATAAGGTATACGGTATATTAGCATTACCAAATCACATTATTATGTGAGTAAAAAGTCTTTCTTGCCATTAATAAAAAAACAGCTTTCAGCCTTGGCAGCCTAGGTCACATGGTCTCCAACTACCAATTACTGCAAATAGTCTATTATTTTTAGTCACCAGTCAAATAAAAAGGCAGTGTTGTGCGTAAATAATTCCAAACTGTACAAATACAAACTTTAATATATTATCACAAAGATTACATTATGCTGACCCTTTACACATCTAAAAAGATGACTTTAGATTAGATTTGACTATAGTCCACTTTGTCAAAAAACGCAAAATATATATTGCTTGGAGAATCGAAGAATTCTTTTGGCTTGAAGCTTTTTATTTACACATATTTCAGGCCAATAACTACTAACTAAATAAGTGCAAGCTGTAAAAAGTTTTCTTAAAGCGGAACTTTACCACTTTTGGGGTGGGCTGGCTCTTACCATAATGTGTAAGCATGCCAACCCTACCTTTCAATGTAATTATGTGCAAAATATACAAAAACACATAGGGAGTGATTTCCTAAAACTGGTGCACACAGAATCTGGTACAGCTGTGAAGAGTAACCAGTCAGCTTCTAGGTTTTATTGTCAAAGCCTAATTGAATAGGCTGAAGTTAGAATATGATTGGTTACTGCACCAGATTCTGTGTACACCAGTTTTAGTAAATCTCCCCCATATTATT
>CM053033.1:60610744-60634386 GCA_028564925.1 Lithobates sylvaticus | reverse complement strand
AATGTTTTTGGAAAAGTGGGGTTTTAATTGAAACAAGGATTGGTGATAAAGTATCAGTAGAGAGGAGATACCTTTTTCCCAAATTAAATCTAACAGGATAGAATTTCCCTTCCTAGGGGTAGATTTCCTCTCACTTCCTGTTTTCTCTTTCCATTTGCAAGTAGGAGTCGTTTGTAAGTTGGATGTTTGAAAGTAGGGGCCTGGCGTATATACTCTGCAGAAATTTGCCCTATTAGATGTTGGTGTAGCCACAAGACTGGTGGGCACAGGAATGGGCCCTGCTGTGAGTTAATAAATCAAGATTTGTAATTGCATGCACCTGTTGAACAGGGCCGAAAAATTGGGGGTGGTGGTGTGGTGGACGGTGTTGCCACAAGACTGTAAGCTCTCACAGTTACTCTTGGTGGGCGCAGGAATGGGCCCTGCTGTGAGTTATTAGATCAAGATTTGTAATTGCAAGCACCTGATGAACAGGGCAGAAAAATTGGGCCTTTGGCGGTGGTGTGGACGGTGTTGCCACAAGACTGTAGGCCCTCATAGTTACTCTTGGTGGGCGCAGGAATGGGCCCTGCTGTGAGTTATTAGATCAAGATTTGTAATTGCAAGCACCTGATGAACAGGGCAGAAAAATTGGGCCTTTGGCGGTGGTGGTGGACGGTGTTGCCACAAGACTGTAGGCCCTCATAGTTACTCTTGGTGGGCGCAGGAATGGGCCCTGCTGTGAGTTATTAGATCAAGATTTGTAATTGCAAGCACCTGATGAACAGGGCAGAAAAATTGGGCCTTTGGCGGTGGTGGTGGACGGTGTTGCCACAAGACTGTAGGCCCTCATAGTTACTCTTGGTGGGCGCAGGAATGGGCCCTGCTGTGAACTATTAGATCAAGATTTGTAATTACCCGCCCCTGTTAAACAGGGGCTGAAAAATTGTGCCTTAGGCACTGGTGCTGGTGCCACAACACTGCAACCCCTCACAGATACTGTACTTGGAGCACAGCAGTCACACGTGTTGCGAAGCATTTTTTTTAAAAAATTGTAAGTACACGCCCCTGTTAAACAGGGGCTGAAAAGTTGTGCCTTAGGCACTGGTGCTGGTGCCACAACACTGCTCAACCCCTCACAGATACTGTACTTGGAGCACAGCACTGTCCCACGTGTTGCGAAGCATTTTTTTATAAAATTGTAAGTACACGCCCCTGTTAAACAGGGGCTGAAAAATTGTGCCTTAGGCACTGGTGCTGGTGCCACAACACTGCAACCCCTCACAGATACTGTACTTGGAGCACAGCAGTCACACGTGTTGCGAAGCATTTTTTTAAAAAAATTGTAAGTACACGCCCCTGTTAAACAGGGGCTGAAAAATTGTGCCTTAGGCACTGGTGCTGGTGCCACAACACTGCAACCCCTCACAGATACTGTACTTGGAGCACAGCAGTCACACGTGTTGCGAAGCATTTTTTTATAAAAATTGTATGTACACGCCCCTGTTAAACAGGGGCTGAAAAATTGTGCCTTAGGCACTGGTGTGGTGGCATGGATCATTGAGGAGGAGGAAGAGGATAGTCAGTGAACATAAGAGGACAGTCACTCAGCATCAGCATAGGCAGTCTTGAAGGGATGTGACATTAAAAATTATTCGGTTATATCCGCCTCAGGTGCCTGGTAGCTGGTGGTGATCCAAGACTGATTCATTTTGATGAAGGTCAGTCGATCAACCGAGGCGGTGGACAGGCGCACCCTATGATCAGTGACAAATCCTCCAGCAGCACTGAATGTGCGTTCGGATAGAACGCTGGAGGCAGGACAGGCCAGTAGCTCAATTGCATACTGTGCAAGCTCTGGCCAGTGATCCATCCTCAGGACCCAGTAAGCCAGAGGATTTTCGGTGGGAAAGGTGTCCAAGTCTGACCTTGCCCCAAGGTATTCCTGCACCATGTATATCAGACGCTGGCGATGGTTGCTGGAACCGATCATACCTTGGGGCTGCGGACTAAAAAATTGTCTGAACGCATCGGTCAGACGTCCACCTACCCCACCGCTCCTTCTGCTCCTGACCGAAGCCTCAGCAACTCGTCGCCCAGGACCAGGAGTTTGTAACCTCCCAGTTTCTGGGAACGCGTTGCACAGACCTTTCTGCAAGGCCTCCCTGAGATGTCTCATCCTCTGCTCCCTCTGCGACGGCAAGATAAGGTCCGCAACCTTACCCTTGTACCACGGATCAAGGAGAGTGGCCAGCCAGTAATGGTCCCTCTCCTTGATCCGAAGAACACGAGGATCCTTCCGCAGGCTTTGCAGGATCAGGGAGGCCATGCAGCGTAGGTTAGCTGAGGCATTCGGTCCGGAGTCTTCTGGGTCACTGAGGATGACATGATCGCCAGCCACCTCCTCCCAGCCACGTACAAGTCCACTGGTTTGTTGGGACTGTACATCATCCCTAAAAGACTGCTGCTGCTGATGCTGGGTGCCAGGCTCCACCTCCATGCTCACACAATCCTCCTCCTCCTCCTCATCCTCTTCCTGTGTGATGGGTGGGACAGAAGGAACACTGTCCGGATAAAGGGGGCCTTGAGAGGCAAGGAAGTCCTCCTCTTCCTGCCTCTGTTCTGCCTCAAGTGCCCTGTCCATTATCCCACGCAGCGTATGCTCCAACAGGTGGACAAGAGGGACAGTGTCACTGATGCATGCACTGTCACTGCTCACCATCCTCGTGGCCTCCTCAAATGGTGAGAGGACAGTGCATGCATCCCTGATCATGCTCCACTGACGTGGGGAAAAAAAACCAAGCTCCCCTGACCCTGTCCTGGTGCCGTAGTCGCAAAGGTACTCATTGATGGCCCTCTGCTGCGTGTGCAGTCGCTGCAGCATGGCCAACGTTGAGTTCCACCTGGTGGGCATGTCACATATTAGGCGGTTCATGGGCAGGTTCAGCTCCTTTTGCAGCTCTGTCAGCCGAGCACTGGCATTATAAGATCGGCGGAAATGCACACAGACTTTCCTGGCCTGCCTCAGGACATCCTGTAAGCCTGGGAACCTGCCCAAGAACCGCTGCACCACCAGGTTGAGGACGTGAGCCATGCAGGGCACATGGGTGAGCTGCCCCTGTCGCAGGGCGGAGAGGAGGTTGGTGCCATTGTCAGAAACGACCATTCCTGGCTTAAGCTGACGTGGCGTCAACCACCTCTCGGCCTGCCCCTGCAGAGCTGCCAGAACCTCTGGCCCAGTGTGGCTCCTGTCCCCCAAACACACCAGCGCAAGCACGGCATGGCATCTTTTTGCCTGCGTACTTGCGTAGCCCCTTGTACGCCTACGGAGCACCGCTGGTTCCAAGGACAGAGCACTGGAGGAAGAAGAAGAGGAGGGGGTGGAGGAGAGAGGTGTGTCACAACCAGTAGCAGTAGTAGCGTTTTGGAGGCGTGGTGGCGGAACAACCTCCAACACTACTGCACCTTGTCCTGCATCCCTCCCAGCTGCCTATAGAGTGACCCAATGGGCCGTGAAAGAAAGGGACCGTCCCTGTCCATGCCTGCTGGACCATGAGTCAGCGGTAATATGCACCTTACCGCTGACCGCCCTGTCCAGCGAGGCATGGACATTGCCTTCCACATGCCGGTAGAGAGACGGAATCGCCTTCCGTGAGAAAAAGTGGCGTTTGGGAACCTGCCACTGAGGAACCGCACATTGAACAAACTCACGGAAGGGGGCCGAGTCTACCAACTGAAAAGGCAGCAGTTGAAGTGCTAGCAATTTAGCCAAGCTAGCATTCAACCGCTGGGCATGTGGATGGCTGGGAGTGTACTTCTTTCTACGGTCCAGCAGCTGGGGCAGGGAAATTTGCCTGCTGCAATCAGACGTCGGTGTACTGCAAGTACTTGGTTGTGACACACCTAATTCTACACCTTCAGTCCTCTCAGAGCAGCTTTCAGAGAGGACTGAAGGTGTAGTGGGGATGGAGATCCCAGCTGATGAGGAGCAAGGAGAGGTCCGCTTAGTTCTTTGGTGTGGGTCTTTTATGTGTGTCTGCCAACGAGCTGCTTGGCAGGTCGACATATGTCTGGTCATGCTTGTGGTGCCCAAGCGGCTGATGTTTTGGCCACGCGAGATACGCTTGAGACAAATATTGCAAATAGCAGTGGTGCGATCTGATGCACTCGTCTCAAAAAAGGCCCACACCAAAGAACTTTTCTGATAACGTGCAGAGGCAGCGCCCTGCACAGGCGGAGCTCTGCGGTGTTGTACAGTTGCTGTGCTGGCCTCTACCTGGCCTCCAGGGGGCATCCTGCCTCGTTGGACATGTGACGCCGCATCCTCCTCCTCCTCGTCCTCCTCCTCATCCTCTCTCCCTTCAGGCACCCACGTGGAGTCAGTGACCTCATCATCCCCTCCCTCTTCACCACTAGAGCAAACCTGGCAGTAAGCTGCAGCTGGTGGAACAGTACTGCCAGATTCCTCAAGCTGGGTATCATCATCCGAGCCTTCGAATCGTTGGGCATCCTCCTGGAGCATGTACCCAACACTGTGCTCAAAGAGTTCGGGGGACTCCTCAGGAGGACATGGTGGGTCTAGGGAAGGGGTGGCTGATGATGCCATTGAGTACGCGTTGGCAGCTGCTCTGCCAGTACCCTGAGCCTGGGTGAGAGAGGATGAGGAGGATGAGGAGGGCTTGGTCATCCATTCTACCAAGCCTTCAGCATGATGCGGCTCCACATGTCCAGCTGCCGAAAACAAAGACGCGCGTGTCCCATGGCCATGTGCTGATGACGATGCACGACCACGTCCACGGCCACGGCCACGTCCACTAGAAACAGAGCCTGCCTGCCCTGTGTTCTTGGCTCTGCACGCTCTGCCTCCCCTTGGCGGTCTTCCAGCCATTGTAGTCGGTAGTCCTGTGGGTGCTGCTGAGAAGAAAATATAGGAGCTCTGTGTGATGCCACTAACACACTAGAAGTCCTATGGGTGCTTCTGCAAAGAAAATAGAGGAGCTCTGTGTGATGCCACTAACACACTAGAAGTCCTGTGGGTGCTGCTGAGAAGAAATATAGGAGCTCTGTGTGATGCCACTAACACACTAGAAGTCCTATGGGTGCTTCTGCAAAGAAAATAGAGGATCTCTGTGTGATGCCACTAACACACTAGAAGTCCTATGGGTGCTTCTGGAAGAAAATATAGGAGCTCTGTGTGATGCCACTAACACACTAGAAGTCCTATGGGTGCTTCTGGAAGAAAATATAGGATCTCTGTGTGATGGGACTCAAACACACTAGAAGTCCTGTAGGTGCTTCTGGGAAGAAAATATAGGAGCTCTGTGTGATGCCACTAACACACTTCAAGTCCTATGGGTGCTTCTGGGAAAAAATATAGGAGCTCTGTGTGATGGACTAACACACTAGAAGTCCTATGGGTGCTTCTGGGAACAAAATAGAGGAGCTCTGTGTGATGCCACTAACACACTAGAAGTCCTATAGGTGCTTCTGCAAAGAAAATATAGGAGCTCTGTGTGATGGGACTAACACACTTCAAGTCCTATAGGTGCTTCTGGGAACAAAATATAGGATCTCTGTGTGATGGGACTAACACACTTCAAGTCCTATGGGTGCTTCTGGGAAGAAAATATAGGTCTCTGTGTGATGGGACTAACACACTTCAAGTCCTATAGGTGCTTCTGGGAACAAAATATATGATCTCTGTGTGATGGACTAACACACTTCAAGTCCAATGGGTGCTTCTGGGAAGAAAATATAGGCTCTGTGTGATGGGACTAACACACTTCAAGTCCTATAGGTGCTTCTGGGAACAAAATATAGATCTCTGTGTGATGGGACTAACACACTTCAAGTCCTATAGGTGCTTCTGGGAACAAAATATAGGTCTGTGTGATGGGACTAACACACTTCAAGTCCTATAGGTGCTTCTGGGAACAAAATATAGGTATGTGTGATGGGACTAACACACTTCAAGTCCTATAGGTGCTTCTGGGAACAAAATATAGGTCTGTGTGATGGGACTAACACACTTCAAGTCCTATAGGTGCTTCTGGGAACAAAATATAGGATCTCTGTGTGATGGGACTAACACACTTCAAGTCCTATGGGTGCTTCTGGGAAGAAAATATAGGTCTGTGTGATGGGACTAACACACTTCAAGTCATATAGGTGCTTCTGGGAACAAAATATAGGATCTCTGTGTGATGGGACTAACACACTTCAAGTCCTATAGGTGCTTCTGGGAAGAAAATATAGCTCTGTGTGATGGGACTAACACACTTCAAGTCCTATAGGTGCTTCTGGGAACAAAATATATGATCTCTGTGTGATGGGACTAACACACTTCAAGTCCTATAGGTGCTTCTGGAAGAAAATGTAGGTCTGTGTGATGGGGACTAACACACTTCAAGTCCTATAGGTGCTTCTGGGAAGAAAATATAGGTCTGTGTGATGGGACTAACACACTTCAAGTCCTATAGGTGCTTCTGGGAACAAAATATATGATCTCTGTGTGATGGGACTAACACACTTCAAGTCCTATGGGTGCTTCTGGGAAGAAAATATAGGTCTGTGTGATGGGACTAACACACTTCAAGTCCTATAGGTGCTTCTGGGAACAAAATATATATCTCTGTGTGATGGGACTAACACACTTCAAGTCCTATAGGTGCTTCTGGGAAGAAAATATAGATCTCTGTGTGATGGGACTAACACACTTCAAGTCCTATAGGTGCTTCTGGAACAAAATATAGGTCTGTGTGATGGGACTAACACACTTCAAGTCCTATAGGTGCTTCTGGGAAGAAAATATATGATCTCTGTGTGATGGGACTAACACACTTCAAGTCCTATAGGTGCTTCTGGGAAGAAAATATAGATCTCTGTGTGATGGGACTAACACACTTCAAGTCCTATAGGTGCTTCTGGGAACAAAATATAGGTCTGTGTGATGGGACTAAACACACTTCAAGTCCTATAGGTGCTTCTGGGAACAAAATATAGGATCTCTGTGTGATGGGACTAACACACTTCAAGTCCTATAGGTGCTTCTGGGAAGAAAATATAGATCTCTGTGTGATGGGACTAACACACTTCAAGTCCTATAGGTGCTTCTGGGAAGAAAATATAGGTCTGTGTGATGGGACTAACACACTTCAAGTCCTATAGGTGCTTCTGGGAACAAAATATAGGATCTCTGTGTGATGGGACTAACACACTTCAAGTCCTATAGGTGCTTCTGGGAACAAAATATAGGATCTCTGTGTGATGGGACTAACACACTTCAAGTCCTATAGGTGCTTCTGGGAACAAAATATATGATCTCTGTGTGATGGGACTAACACACTTCAAGTCCTATAGGTGCTTCTGGGAAGAAAATATAGGTCTGTGTGATGGGACTAACACACTTCAAGTCCTATAGGTGCTTCTGGGAATAAAATATAGGATCTCTGTGTGATGCCACGAACACACTTCAAGTCCTATAGGTGCTTCTGGGAACAAAATATAGGATCTCTGCCTGATGCCACTAACACACTTCAAGTCCTATAGGTGCTTCTGGGAACAAAATATATGAGCTCTGTGTGATGGGACAAACACACTTCAAGACCTATAGGTGCTTCTGGGAACAAAATATAGGTCTGTGTGATGGGACTAACACACTTCAAGTCCTATAGGTGCTTCTGGGAACAAAATATATGATCTCTGTGTGATGGGACTAACACACTTCAAGTCCTATAGGTGCTTCTGGGAAGAAAATATAGGTCTGTGTGATGGGACTAACACACTTCAAGTCCTATAGGTGCTTCTGGGAACAAAATATATGATCTCTGTGTGATGGGACTAACACCCTTCAAGTCCTATAGGTGCTTCTGGGAAGAAAATATAGGCTCTGTGTGATGGGACTAACACACTTCAAGTCCTATAGGTGCTTCTGGTAAAAAATTATTTGAGCTCTGTGTGATGGGACTAACACACTTCAAGTCCTATAGGTGCTTCTGGGAACAAAATATAGGAGCTCTGCCTGCCTGCCACGAACACACTACAAGTCCTATAGGTGCTTCTGGGAACAAAATATAGGAGCTCTGCCTGCCTGCCACGAACACACTACAAGTCCTATAGGTGCTTCTGGGAACAAAATATAGGAGCTCTGCCTGCCTGCCACGAACACACTACAAGTCCTATAGGTGCTTCTGGGAACAAAATATAGGAGCTCTGCCTGCCTGCCACGAACACACTACAAGTCCTATAGGTGCTTCTGGGAACAAAATATAGGAGCTCTGCCTGCCTGCCACGAACACACTACAAGTCCTATAGGTGCTTCTGGGAACAAAATACAGGAGCTCTGTTTGCTGCCAGTGCCTGCCTGCCACGAACACACTACAAGCCCCTCTTTCTAAATCAATCCTTCTAAATGAATCTATCTAACTCAATCTCTCTAAGTAAATCTCTCTCTAACTAAATCCAGCAGAGTGACACAGAACGATCCTGCTCTATCTACGCCGGAACAGCATGTGACCGGCGCAGACGGCGTGGCGGCCTTTTATAAGAGGGGGCGTGTACTAAAGCCCCTGAGCTGTAATTGGCTACAGGCGTCCTGCCTGTAGCCAATTATGGCTCTTCGAGTTTCCGGCGCTGTGATTGGCCAAGCATGCGGGGTCACAGTGCATGCTTGGCCAATCATCAGCCAGCAATGCACTGCGCCGGCCGCGCCGGCCGCAATGCATTGCGGGGCCGCTCGCATCACACGAACGTGATGCGAGCGGCCAAAATAGTTCTGGGCTCGCCGAGCGAGCGAACGCCCGGTGCTCGATGCGAACATGGGTTCGCATCGAGCACCGGGCCCATCCCTAGGTGCCACTGGAAGTGACGCCTATCGAGCTCGCCGCTCGTTTGTACAACCGATTTGTATACATTTTATTATGTGAGTACCTGTCTTTTAAACCTTTAACTATTAAACATACATTTTAAATTACTACACTATGGGAACTACTTCATGTTTTTAACATCCCCACATGATACTGGTGAGGCCCTCCACCCTGGATACCCCATAACCTATACTTAAAGGGGACGTCCAAAGGCAGGATAGAATACGCCAACAAGGACCTGGGCTACCTTATTTGGGATCTACAAAGGGACGGTCACCAAAGACCACAAAGATACACAACTTCATGCTGTAACCTTACAGCAGTAAGGTAAGGGGACACCCACACCATTATCACCAGGACCGCACAGGACACCCACTACCCGCAGCACCTTAGAGTTCGCATTTTATTATTTGCACTGGCATATTTATTTATTATTCATTATTGTCTTAGCACGTGGCTCCCCCACCATTATTTTACCAGCACCTGCACCCTTACAATGTTTTGGATCCGAAGCAACATTACACGCTGAGTCGGCGCAGGATTATTCCCTTTTTACAATGTTGGAATACTGTACGTCTTTTTATCAGGGCGTTAAGCCCTTATGTATTATGAGATGCCACTCTTAAGCCCCATACACACGCTCGGACAATCCGCAGACCAGGTCGGTCGGACTTTGTCCGACGTACTTTGTCCGATGTTGGCGTTGCGTACACACGGTCGGACTACGTTGTCGGAATATCCGGTCCGGAAGAACGTCGTGACGTAAGTCGTCGTCCACGAGATTACAAAAGGGAAGTTCAGCACCACGTCAGGCACCCGTTGGGCTCCTTCTGCTGATCCCGTGTTTATCGAGATTTAGTGGAAGTTTGGTGACTTAAGATTCGCGCTTCTCAGTTTTCTGACTCAGATCGTTACTGCTCTTCAGTTTGTGCTTGTCGTGCGTATCTGTTTATTAGTGCGTGTAGTCAGTTCGCATTTGTTGGTCATTGCGGCCTATATCTTGATATAGGACGCTTTGATTTGCACTGCTTATTGTCTGCTCGTTGCTGGTATTCACTTCGTTCTTTCAGGCCTTGCTGTTTATCGGTGCTTTCTGTTTGTCCGTTCTGACCAGCCGACCTTTTGTGACCTTCTGAGCGATGTTTCCCGTGCGTACTCGTCGCCGAGTTCGTGCTGTACGCGGAATTGGTGTCGGGCTTTTAGCTTTGAGCCAAGACCCGTCCATGAACAGAGTGACGAGGAGTATGTGGACCAAGAATTGGTTGCTTCAGCGTGACCAGTTCTCGCACATGCCTTTGCTTCGTGAGATCCGGGAGAATAATCCTGATGATTTCAGGAACTTTCTCAGGATGACGGACCCCGATTTTCACCGTCTTTTGGCTTTGCTGACCCCCTTTATCAGCCGGCAGGATACCTGCATGAGACAAGCCATTACTCCGGAGCAGAGGCTTGTTGCCACGTTGAGGTACTTGGCGACAGGGAGAAGTCTTCAGGATTTGAAGTTCTCTTCAGGTATCTCTCCCCAGGCCCTGGGAATCATTATTCCAGAGACCTGTTCTGCCATCATTCAGGTCCTGCAGGAGGACTATATTAAGGTAACATTTCTACTTTACTATTCCCTTCTATGTATGCTCTGTTTGCTAATGACTTGTATTTTTGACCTCCTTCCCTAATTACCATGATTGCAATATGTTCTAATATGCTGTGCCCCTTTTCTCCTTCATGCATTTTTCCCTTCACTTACCTCACCAGCATGCTCTTCTGCCCCAATAGACACCTATGGCCTAGTCACTTAAGCAATGTCTTTTGTCTGCTGCATAGTATTGTTTGCCCCAAAACACCCCCTAAAATATGCACAAATGTTTGCTGTGTGGTTTACTTCATGTAGAGCCCCCTTTTTTTTTTCTTTTGGTGGGGGGGGGGGGGGGCAAACTCATTAGGAACCCCCTCCCCCAACTGCTCTGTCAGATGGTACCAATCCTTTATCTGCTGGCTTTCCCAAGGTCCATACACACTATATACCTACCTCTTTATAGTGCGCATCTTTAGGGATGAATTCAGCAAAGCATGTAGTGCAAGGGGCTGCCTCCATACATTCCATTTCCTATTTTTTTGTCTTCTTTCCCTCCTATTAGCTTGCTTGGTAATTTAATAATGTCACACTGTGCCTGCCTTTTTTTTGGGGGGGGGGGGGGGGGGGGGGGGGGGTTGAAATGTTATGTGATCTTTCCTGTGGCCTGCCAATAGTGTTAAGTACAGAGGGTCTGGCCAAACTAGCCCACATTATTGAGCCATTTGCCAATCAATGAAGTGCAGAGGGTTAGCTGTCCACCACCCCCCCCCCCCAAAACCCTAGTTATTGCCAATGTCCCATCAGAAGTGGGGGGATTGATGGGGGGGGGGTGAGTAATCTGTGAAGGGGAGCCTCTACTTTTCTGTGCAAATACTTTCCAGCCTCCAATTTTATACAATGCTCTTGTTCCAAGATGTTGATTGTCTAATCTGCTTGCAATGTTTAGGTGCAAAGTGACTAATTTTTTTTTCTTGTTTCACTCCACAGTTCCCTTCCACGCCACAGGAATGGCAGACTGTGGCCTCCCACTTTGCCAGCCGTTGGGACTTTCCTAACTGCGGAGGGGCAATTGATGGGAAACACGTCCGCATCGTCCCACCGCCCAACTCGGGGTCCTACTATTATAATTATAAAGGGTTTAATAGTGTAGTGATGTTGGCGGTGGTGTCGGCAACATACGAGTTTATGTATGTGGACGTGGGGATGAACGGCCGGATATCGGATGGTGGGGCCATTACGCACACGGAGTTCTACTGGCGTCTCCAAAGTGGCAGTCTGTGCTTGCCACCTCCAGAGGAGAATGCCGAAGGACTCCCCTTCGTCTTTGTCGCAGATGAAGCGTTTGCGTTGACTCCCCATGTGATGAGGCCGTTCCCGATGAGGACCCTCACCCCGGACCAGAGGGTCTTCAACTACAGGCTGTCCAGAGCCAGAAGAGTTGTGGAGAACGCTTTTGGCATCCTGGCCAGCCGCTTCCGCCTGTTCCTGACGGCATTTAACTTGGCGGAATACAAACTGAACCACATAGTTCTTGCCTGTTGCATATTGCACAACTTCCTCAAAAGACATAACAGGAACTATGTGGTGCCCGTTGGCCCAGATGTGGAGGGCCCTCCAAATGCGGAACTCACAGCCCTTCGAGTGGCACGTCCAGGCTTGCCCCCTCTAAATGCCCGTGTGGTCCGGGACCAATATATGCAGTACTTTGTGGGTAGGGGGGCCATTGCTCTGCCTGACGATGTGTGAGAGGCATTTTTTAATAAATCTGATATTTTAACCAACCTATGATTTCTTGTCATTTCAGTCTTCTTTTTAGCTTATTTTACTTTGACATTTTTTCCCTTTGCCTTCGACAGTGGGAATGCACTTTCTGGGCAAAAGGAGGTAACAGTCTCTTCTTCCCAAAAAGATTATTCTCATGTTGTGTGTTTGCTACCTAATCTTTGGTCTAGAGAAGGTTTGTCCTGCATAACTGACACCCAAAATACTCCTTTTCAGCACCAGGTCTGACATGTGTGTATTCTCAAAAATGCTGTGCTCCGTGTTTTCGTACAAAGCACTGTGGGTGTCATTTACATAAGTCAAATCCGCTATGCTCTACAAGTGCATTGAAAAAGTTCCCAGGGAAAGAAAATTGGAGTGCAAAGTGGATTTGCCTTTAGTAAATAACACCCATTGCCCCCCATATCCTTTACATTTTACATACATAATGCATTGTGTTTTTTAAATAAGGAAGCCACACATTTAGAAAACTAAAAAAGTTTACTAGGAAAACATTCACAAGTGCGTTTACAATCTTCACGCCAAAACTGACAACATCTTGTTTATTTACAACATTGTTTACAAACATTCCGCAATTGGTAAAACCAGGCATGGAGCAAAACAGAACCTATGAACTCGGAAAGTTCAACTTTGTAAAGTGAAGACAAGATCAGACATGACTATATGTTCAAAGTGTGTTTGATCTTGCCTTCATCACATGGGGGGGTCACCCCCGGAAAGTGGAAATTTAGAACATGCACACAATTTGGGTCTGAAAATGGACATTAGATGGTAAAACACATGCCTAGAAGCTTCAAAAGTGCCATTTTCCATCATGGGGATGAATGGACGTTTTTTGGGGGTGCAACCCCTTCACCACAACCACTTTCGTAGTTCGTAAAGTGTTTGCACCCCCAAAAAAACGTTGGCATTCATCCACCATGATGGGAGCTAGCAAATGTGGACACAATGTGTGCATGTTCCAAATTTCACACAGTTTTTAAGTTGCAAATGTGTTCAGAAGCTGGCACAAATGTGTGTTAATTACTTGGTGCGTTTTCATATTTTTCCTAAAACATCAATGATGTTCTTCAATTTTTGTTGAACATCATTGATGTTTTGCTTTATGTAATCTAGATCTCTATTGCAGACCATTATCTCTCCGATGAGTACGTGGGCACTCTCTGTGGTAAAGTGCGATTTTTCTTCCACAACATCCACGTCACCTAAAAACCACAAACAAACAAAAATGGGGTGTTGGAAATGAGGCAGCCATACATGGATTAGCTTACCAGTAGCTGTGTTTTCCCACACTCACCTGTTGTGGTGACAATTTCTCCAAGTTCGATGATCTCTCCTTCCTCCTCCTCCTCCTCCTCTGCTTCTGCTCTTTCCCCTTTTTTGGGAGGTGTTGGTTTGGGGGTTTCCTCAGACGGGCCAAGTTTTCGCTCCCCTATGAGAATGTCCAAAAGGAAGATTTAGCAACACAAGCTATTGAGGGCAGAAATAGGAAATGACAAACATTGCTTGAAAGTGACGGACACTATTTTAGTTTGGCCAGTTACAAATGTCAACTACATGAATGTAGTCACTTTGTAAAGGTGCTAAACTGACTAGCTTTTTGGTAGAAGTTTGTGTGATGGAGACCCCCCTCTAGTATCCACTGGAGCACATGTGTGGAAAAGCATAATAAAAAGGGGGTTTGGGTGTCCCAGCACTAGTGCTCTAGAGTCCAGATGGGTAAACAGCTACTGAGTGACCTCTCCTTTACATTGACAAAATTTGGTTTACGCTCTTGCTGACATCTCTAGTGAGAACAAACTTCCTTTCAATAAAAACTTCACCAAACATCGTATTATAAGTGGCCGAACGATCGAGGTTGCGTACGATCGAATGGACACACACGATCATGACAGTGGCAGAAAGATCGAGGCTGAGTACGATCGAATGCACAGACGAACCTGAAAGTGGCCATTTTGGAATGTACAACTTTGTAAAAATCAAACCACAATGGAGCAGTATGCAAGCAAGAAATCAAACACAAAACACAACTACTTACTTTTTAGAAGAATTCGCTTGATCTTTCTGTACTGATCGGCCTCCCTCAGTTTCAGGTCTGACCAGCGTTTCCTCAGTTGCTCCTTGGATCGTTGTACCCCAAAATGATTGTACAGCCTCCTCACAACTTTAGACATGATCTTGGCCTTGCGGACATTGGGGTTGAGGTAAGGCCCATACTTCCCATCATAGTCGCTCCTCTTTAATATGTCCACCATCTCCAACATTTCTCCAAATGACATATTGGAGGCCTTGAATTTCAGGCTCCGGGATCGGGACGTTTCTGCCTCCGGACTTTCCTCGTCCTCCTCCTCGTTGGTGGGATATTTGTGGCGCACCTGCTGTGTCCCCGCCATGTGCTCTCCCCACTACGCCGTAAAGAGAAGGGGTGGGGAATAGACGAGAAAGATCGTCAGGGGCGGGCGGAGTTTGAAGCATGCGCACTGTATATAAAACGTCACACGCCTGTGTCGTAGCCACGATCTGGGAGACGAGGGGAGAGAAAACTCACACGAGACGATCGCTACAAACGAAGGTACAATTTAACGTTGGTACATAACTAGCCTAGACTGATTTGAACTTGAGGCTTCTTTATGGAGAAGATTAGGAGAGTTTAGCCTGACATAATTTATAGGGTTTTGTGTGTTGTTGTGTCTTGCAGAGATTGATATGAAGGGATTCAACGACATGAGTTTTCTCCCCCTCTTCATTGCCAAATACAGGGATTTTCCCATATTGTGGCAGGGTATACACCCACATTACACCAACAAACCAAAGAGGCTCGCAGCCCTGGAGGAACTTGTGGAATTTGTCAAGCCAAGGTTCCCCACGGCAACTGTTGATGATATTAGAAAGAAAATTGGCAGCCTGAGGAGTGCGTATATCAGGGAGCGGAAGAAGGTCGTGAAGTCTGAGGAAACTGCAACTTCAGCAGATGAGGTCTATGTGCCCAAGCTCTGGTACTATCAGAGTCTCCATTTTCTGAAGGACCAGGCTGATGTCACGGAGCCAACCTCAACTCCTCCTTCCATGCTTCCTTGCGCGCAGCCCACCCCTGTTGAGGCTTCCGAGGAGCAACCTGGGCCTTCCAGTCTGGAAGAGGTGGAGGAGCCCAGCTTGTTCCAGGTATAGTAGTTTTGTTACCATTTATGGGAATAATGAATGATGTTCACTTAATTCAGGATCGCCAATTGCTTAGTTCCTAACGTGTTTGACATATCAACAGACAGTGGTGTGGGAGACATTTGGGGCCAGAATCTAAACTGCAGGGCTGAGAATTGTATGGTTTTCTATTTGTAAACATTTTGCACCAGTCACTAGATGAGAATTGTGTGTGTTTGATGAACAAATAACTGAAACTATGTCCCTTTTTCATACACAGGAAGACCTCAGCCAGGAGGTGGCTGTGGAAGGTGGCAGTCAGGAGGAGGCAGGGGTTAGTGGCAGCCACCAGCTGGGTAGTGGCAGCCAAGAGGGGGCTAGGCCTCGGAGCCTGACTGACACCCAAACCCCTCCCCTCCGCCCTCCGTACAAAAGGGCGAGAAGGGGGGGTTATGCGGCACAGTCAGCGCTCCGGATGATCAGAGAGGCTTCAGACTCCCTACATGCCACACCCGCCGACGAGGAGACCTTTGGCTCGGTGGTTGTCACAAAAATGATGGGTATGGAGGTGGGCAACGCAACATGTGTGAGGGGCTCATCCTCCATGTCCTAAATAAGGGTAGGGCTGGGGAGATGACCCCAGTCACACATGTTTGCCATAGCTACCATGCTCCGCCTCCTCCTCCTCCTCCTCCTCCTTCTGCCACCCCACCAGCACGACAGCCACAGCGTGGAAGGAAGCGTGGAAGGAAGACCTGAGAGTGACGACCTGCAATCAGTCTGGTCTGAGAGAAGATGGAGCCTCTTGTAGTACCAGAGCCTGGGGACCTAGATGGCATCTGCTGCAGTTCCGGATACTTTGGACTTCACGACCAGATTGCACTCCCCTTAATATACGTACTCCTCAGGCCCCCAATTTTCTACGCTTGAACAATGATGGTTGCCGTGGGGGGCCAAGACTTTGCAAATTCCCCAAGTTTCACCATGGCTGCGTTCCTCTTTGGTTTGTTGGTGTGACCTAAATAAAGGTTTTTTTGATTTGAAATAATCATTGACTATTGTGTTTTACTTTGCTACAATGACAGTTTTTCTTTGAGTAAGCAGGTACATTTCACTAATCCTAAAGTAGAATTAACAAGGGGCAACAACAACAAACAACCTCCTAGTAAATTTAAGCAAGAAATACAAATGTAAATTTTTTGTTTTTGGTAATTTGAGACACACAACCCCCCTCCAAAAAAAAAAAAAAAAAAAACATTAAAATATGTATTCCCCAAAAAAAAAAAAAAAAAAAGACAAATCATGGTAAAAAAATAACAAAGATTCTTTTCCGTTCAGAGTAAAAACAAGCATGTAGTGTATAAATGCTGCAAAGTAATAAAGAAGTAAGTTTGTGAGAAGTGCGGGTGAATAGGAGCAGCTAAAACATGTCATTCTTGTTGCATTGTAAAGAAAAAGAGAATGCGCTGCATTAAAGACATTTTAACATTGCAGCGTGACGAATGTGCTGTGTCGATTAGGAAAGGTATTTTTACCTGACCGAGCGCTTCCGTCACAGAATTTCTTCTGAGCATGCGTAGCACTTTGTCCGTCGGACAAGCGTACACACGCTCGGATTTGGTGTGATCGGACCGGGTTGACGGCAAATCTTTCCAGCAGGAGATAAGACTTTGTCCGACGGACAAACCGACGAACACTGTCCGATGGTGCATACACACGGTCTGATTTTTCAACAACCTTGTCCGATCGGACCAAATTGATGAAAAAGTCCGACCGTGTGTATGGGGCTTAAGAGAGTACAGGAACTGCAGCATAGAATGTCATATACAGAACATAAAATGTAGGATGCATTCTTTGCCCATAACAATCTGGTGGATTTATATGTGAAAAGAACAAAAAATGAGATACAGAGACTAACGGCAAAGCTAACGGCAAAGCTAACAGATATGGAAGACCACTCACGCAGGAATAACATTAAATTACGCAGTATTCTGGAATCCATTCCCAATGCTGACCTAAGCGGCTTTATACGCCAAATGCTGCGCACATTACTGCCTAAAGCAAGCGACATTGAACTGACGATCAATAGGGCACATAGATTGCCCAAACCAAATTTCCTCCCGGACACAGTACCGAGGGATGTATTGGCAAGAATTCATTACTACCATATAAAAGAAGATGCTATGCGAGCCATACGAAATAATCCTCAAATGAATGGGCAATATGCAGGCATTGCTTTATTCTCGGATTTGTCAAGCCACTATACAGCATCGGAAAGAAACTCCTCACAATCACCAAAGCTTTGCGCAACCACAACATTACCTACCGATGGGGGGCCCCATCAAAACTCACAGTGACGTACCAAGGCAAGACATTTAACATACATTCAATGGAATCAGGCCTTCGACTTCTCAAAGAATGGTGTATCCTCCCTGCGGACACACCTACAGATGGTAAAGAGAACCAACCAAAATTCAGAAAGACTGGTCCTAATCTCCAAAGTGGAAAGGAATCAAGACTGATACCTCGCATAATGCAACTATTGCGGTCCATGGAGCCTTTAAACCCATTTAAAACCCAGGAAGAATCTCCTTGAAGCCATGTTGGCGGGGATTGATTGCCCTCAAAAGTCAAGCAGCCTAGACTGCTTCTGGATACCGGGGCAGGCTCCGGCTCTTTTTTAAGTTTTGTTTGTTTTTTATTTTTCTTTTTTTTTCTAGTGGATAAACCCATCTCCTTTACGCAAATGCTTTCCCGCCCATCTTGCTGTCTTCCATGTATCACCCACACAAGAGCGGGAATGAATAAGATACAGCTATACTTGACTTACAACTGGCCCAGAACAATTTATACTGACACAGGGTGGCAGCATATCCTTCCTATTGACAGTGCCTTGTGTAAGTATGGTTTTGTTTCTCTACCTGATCAGGCCTTAGAGGGTAATGACCATCTACAACAATGAATTCCACTCCGAGCATCTGTGGATTATAGACTAAATTCTGATGACTATTACGTTTATTTCACTTAACGTTAAAGGCTTGAAAGGCCTTTCAAACAAAAGCTTATGTGGTCAGAAGCCCAAAAACTGAAAGAAGACGTGTTATGTATACAAGAAGCACACTTTTCTGCTACTAAAGCACCAAAATGTTCCCACAAACAATACCCGCATGTATTTTTTGCCAATGCGGATACAAAACGCAATGGTGTTCTCATAGCAATTAAGAACTCTATTGCATTCTCTTTGCAGGAAATTATTAAGGACTCTCAAGGGTTATATATAATTTTAATATGTACCATGAACAATGTTATGTATACAATTGTAACAGTGTATGGTCCTAACCAAGTACAGATCACCTTTTTGAGAACTCTTCTCAAAAAGGTTAAGTCCGTCGGCAAGTGAAACCTCCTCTTGTTGGGAGACTTCAACTCGGTGATTGATCCCCATATTGACTGTTCTTCGCCTAAATGACATCACAAATCAGTACTACACTCTACTATTCATAAAGAATCTCTATATGATGTCTGGAGGTGTCACCATACGGAGGAAAAGGATTTTACGTTTTTTTCCAACCCACTCAGGATTTTTTCAAACCCACATAGATTATACTCTAGAATTGATTTAATATTAACAGACCTATCTTTATTATACAAGATCAAAATGTCAACTATTGAAACCATTACATGGTTGTACCATGCGCCCATAACAATGGAAATAGAAGAACAATCTAACGTGACCCCTACAATTCTTTGGCGCAACAACACACATATTTTCAATCACAAAAATCACCAATATGGAGTCAGGGTACAACTGGAGGAGTTTTTATTTTTATTTTAACACTATAGAAGATACCTCAGCTTCCACTAACTGATGTGCTCATAAGGCCTTCATTAGAGCCCTACTGTTGCAAATCGCTGCAAAGGAAAAAAAAAAGAAACACAGAAGATCAATTCCCTGTTATTAAAAATATGTCACTTAGAGGCACAAGATAAAAAGGATGTATCCCAAGCTTTAATAGAGGAGCTTAGATAAAGGAGGTTTGAACTCATAGAGCACTAATTGATGATCATGAAAAACAGTTGAGGTACTTTAAAGCAACATGCTACTCCTCTGAAAATAAGGCAGGGAAATTCTTAGCCCAACTAATTAAAATAAAACAAGCCAAAACTACAATTGCCCACTTATAGACTCTAAAACAGGCGCAAAGATAACACACCCTAAATAAATAGCAAATATGTTTAGGGAATACTATAGTAGTCTTTATAACCTTAACCTAGACAACAACACTCCCCAACCGTCCACAAAAAGTATAGCAAAATTCTTAGACTCGGTCATAATCCCGGTCCTTGACCCTCAAATATTAGAAAGACATAATGCACAAATTACTAGCGATGAAGTTACAACCGTTATTAAATCCTTAGCCATGGCCAAATTCCCAGGACCAGATGGTCTTTCAGCAGAGTACTACCAGCATATTGATCCCACATCTAGTCAAAGTTTTTAATGAAGCAATAAACTCTAGCTCATTGCCAGCAGAAATGCTTAAAGCCATAATAGTCACACTGCCCAAGCCAGGGAAGGAACCCAACGCACTGCAAAATTTTAGGCCAATATCCCTTCTTTATACAGACCGAAAAATTTATGCCAAGGTTATAGCAAATAGGATAGGAAGTAACACCAAGTAACACCATCTTTAATAGCCCCAGACCAAGTAGGATTTGTACAAGGACGTCAAGCTCCTGATGGCACCTGTAGAATACTCAATTTACTTCAGATAGCTGAAAGCCATAAACTACCTACCGCCTTTATTGCCTTAGACGCTGAAAAGGCTTTCGATCGGGTGCATTGGGGGTATTTACATGCTACCCTAATTAAATTTGGATTTACACGATCTATCTTGTCGGCCATAACAGCACTGTGTAAAAATCCATCATCGCAAGTTTATACCTCCTCTGTACTCTCCGATGCCTTTACTATAACCAACGGAACAAGGGAAGGGTGTCCCCTTTCACTTTTAGTATTTACACTGGTCATGGAACCATTTGCGGCTGCCATCAGGAGCTCTTCAACAATAAAAGGTATTGCAGTAGCTGGAAAAAAAACATAAAATAGGGCTATTCACAGACAACGTCATTTTGACGCTTTCAGATGTGACTAACTCTTTACCCGAAGTATGCAAACTAATTGAAACCTTTAGCGCCTCTTCTTATTATAAGATCAACATATCTAAATGTCAGATCCTCATGAACAATCTTAACCATAAAATAAGGACAAAAATTAAGTCTTTGTTCCCGTGTAACTGGGACAACAACAAAATTCAATACCTAGGGATATACCTGACTGCCAATTCCAACCACTTGTATGATGTCAATTATAAAAAAATTATTACAAACGGTTCAGACTGAACTGGCTACATTCGAAATCTCATGGATGGGTAAGATAGCATCCTTCAAAATGATGTGGTTGGTGTGGTGTGCGCTGTTGTGTGCACTTCTGATGGCACTGGTGTTCGGGCGCGGGCACGTGCACGCGCAGGTGCATGTGCGCTAATGCGCGCACCTGTGCGCGTTGGCACACACACGTGCGCAGTGTTTGGCGCCAATCGGCCTATTTAGGTCTGCCGCATACTCTGCTCAAGTGCTGCCTGATCATCAGCTCCCCCGTTCCCTGCTCTGGCTTGCCTCTCGGATATCCCTGACTTCTGCCTGCACCTAACCTCGGCCTGTTTGACCTCGCTCCTGCCTGCTCCTACTGTACCGTTGTGGCCCGCCTGTTGCCGAACCCTGCCTGTACCTAGAACTGCCTGCTCAGCTCCTGCTCCGCACCTGACTGCCTGTGTTCCAGTCTACTCACCTGCTGCTTGGAGTTCATCCCACATCCAGCTCCTTGACCCTCTTCACAGGCTGTTATACCACTACGCACTCCCAAGCCCCCTGTCTACTCTACCAGGGGCTGTGAGTCGGACACGTACGGGAGACCACCCTCTGCCCAAGCGGACTCACCGGTCTGGTAAGTGGAAGTCTGACAGAAAGGTTATCTGAATCGTGAGCTTTCCTCATAACTGCATCTTTTACGGTGTAAAAGTGTGGTTTGACGACAATGTCTCTTGGGAGACCATCCTGGCGAGGGGGCTGGAGGGCCCTGTGCACTCTATCCAGCTCAAGTCAGTGTTCTGGAATGTCTGGGATGAGATCCCTAATGAGGGATTTAACTGACCCCTGAACATCTATGATCGATTCTGGGAGACCCCGAACCCGAAAATTATAGTGTCTGCTTCAGTTCTCTAGGTAGTAAATTTTTGACAATGCTGTGTCTAGTTGTTCTTGCAGTGATTGGATACAGTTGGTGTTCTGGTTCACCCTTAGAACTGTTTGGTCCACGGTCTGTTCAATGGCTTCTATGCATGTGCCTAGACTTTGTAAATCCAATCTGATAGAGTTGGTTATTATTTGTGATGCGGTTTGTGCTAAACCATTAGCTAGCATTTCAGAAAATTTTGCGAGGATCTGAGCTATGTCAGGAATCTGGCCTGGAGTGAGGGGAGCAGCCTGCTGCAGAGCCCCTGAAAGAATTTGCCCAGGAGTGATTCCGTGGATGCAGGAGAGACTTCTGGGAATAGTAGTGCACTTACTGGCGTAGATGGAGGGCCATAAGCGTCCTGTGGTGCTGGAAGAGGGTCCGCAATGGAGTCTGTGTCTCCTGCACCCCCGAGTCTCCTCCATGAGGTATCGCGGCCACCATCTTGTAATGCCCCTGGGCTTGAGTTCCAAAGCCGAGCTGGCAGGTGACTTTTCTCCTCTGCTGCTCTCCTGACATGCAATGTGGTGCCCGGGGGTGTCCGCCATGCATGTGGGTCACGGGAGCCAAGATCAACTCTCTTTAGCTGGCGCTAAGGCTGTCACTTGGCCGGACCAGGACAGAGTTTCCGAATCAAGCCGCCATCTCGGGAGCTGCCGCGTATGTGTTCCTCTCTTATAAGTGACAACTGAAATCAGTGTTTTTGTTAGCTATCTGTAAAGGGGTGTGGGGGGGATTCTTCCAAATGACAACAAATGAGTCACACTAATGTACCATGAGCTGTAGATATAATACCAGTGACCATCACGCTAGTGTACCATGAACTTTAGATATAATAATTATTAGCAGGGGTTCTCTGAGACAAGAAAGTTATTTCAAGAGTTCTTCTGTAGTAATCCCAATATTAAACTTCTGTAACCCCATGCACAGTACCACTCAGACTAAGAGGGCATGAGTCAATACTATAATCAGTTTAGGCTTGTTTGCAGCATTTTTCTCTTCCCTTAACAATCTGAACATGATTATAGAAAGATAGAGTAGACTGGGAGTGTAGACATTGCTTAACAAAGTGAGGTCACCTAATTGTCTATATTGTCATGACCCAATGTGCTCCAGAGAGACCCTAACCTCTAATGACATTGGCCAGCAATTGAATACATACAAATGGACAGCATTGATCAAATATGGTCATGTCAGCAGGCATCATTTATCAGTATTAATGTGAATCTGTACTGCTGGATGACATGATTGATGATGGATTTATGGGGGTGTTTATTTTTATTTTGTAGCACCCTCTACCTTTAGGTAGGTGTTAGAGTAGCATGTTTGTTTTTTTACTGAGCAGGGCAATAACTTCTCCACAGGATGATCTCAAGTAGTGTGTTGGAGGAGATGTGCAGAGGAAGATATTTGGATTCAAACTACATTTATTTCCATTGCTAAAGATTCATTATCTGGGCATCCCATGTCCCTTTTTCCCATCCAAGTTTAATCCCCTAATTAAAACAAAAAAAAAACACGCAAGAGACTGTTCATTGTCTGGGAAAGTGTGACAAAATGGATGTCTGACCAGCAGGGTGAAATGTGCGGATGCTAAAACACGACCCCACGAGGGCACCGCTGCAATTTTTTTCTATTAAAGGACTTAAAATATGTTGTTTGTTTATTTACTGCCTACTTTTTGTGAATGAGTAACAAGGGTACCCCTTATATAGGGAAAGAGAATTAATTTAAAGGATGCTTCCAGATTCAGATAAATTCCCCCATAGACACCTACATCCACCATGCCAGGGATGTGAAGAAGAGTCCCCCTGGCAAAGTCCCTTGACCATGTTGAGGGCATGGGACCTGGTATAATTTAGGAAGGGGTAATGCACTCACAGACATATGTTCCTTGCCAGCTAGGCTGCATGCTTAGATAAGTGTCTGGTATGTATTTTGGGCGAACACCACATTGTTTTAATAACATTGTCATTGGTTGTTATGGTACACTATATCATCCAATGACTAT
>CM053033.1:60412917-60610258 GCA_028564925.1 Lithobates sylvaticus | reverse complement strand
TTTTTCATCAATTTGGTCCGATCGGACAAGGTTGTTGAAAAATCAGACCGTGTGTATGCACCATCGGACAGTGTTCGTCGGTTTGTCCGTCGGACAAAGTCTTATCTCCTGCTGGACTGATTTGCCGTCAACCCGGTCCGATCACACCAAATCCGATCGTGTGTACGCTTGTCCGACGGACAAAGTGCTACGCATGCTCAGAAGAAATTCTGTGACGGAAGCGCTCGGTCAGGTAAAACTACCTTTCCTAATCGACACAGCACATTCGTCACGCTGCAATGTTAAAATGACTTTAATGCAGCGCATTCTCTTTTTCTTTACAATGCAACAAGAATGACCTCTTTTAGCTGCTCCTATTCACCCGCACTTCTCACAAACTTACTTCTTTATTACTTTGCAGCATTTATACACTACATGTTTATTTTTACTCTGAACGGAAAAGAATCTTTGTTATTTTTTTACCATGATTTGTCTTTTTTTTTTTTTTTTTTGGGGAATACATATTTGAATGTTTTTTTTTTTTTTTTTTGGAGGGGGGTTGTGTGTCTCAAATTACCAAAAACACATTATTTACATTTGTATTTCTTGCTTAAATTTACTAGGAGGTTGTTTGTTGTTGTTGCCCCTTGTTAATTCTACTTTAGGATTAGTGAAATGTACCAGCCTACTCAAAGAAAAACTGTCATTGTAGCAAAGTAAAACACAATAGTCAATGATTATTTCAAATCAAAAAAACCTTTATTTAGGTCACACCAACAAACCAAAGAGGAACGCAGCCATGGTGAAACTTGGGGAATTTGCAAAGTCTTGGCCCCCCACGGCAACCATCATTGTCCAAGCGTAGAAAATTGGGGGCCTGAGGAGTACGTATATTAAGGGGAGTGCAATCTGGTCGTGAAGTCCAAAGTATCCGGAACTGCAGCAGATGCCATCTAGGTCCCCAGGCTCTGGTACTACAAGAGGCTCCATCTTCTCTCACACCAGACTGATTGCAGGTCGTCACTCTCAGGTCTTCCTTCCACGCTTCCTTCCACGCTGTGGCTGTCGTGCTGGTGGGGTGGCAGAAGGAGGAGGAGGAGGAGGAGGAGGCGGAGCATGGTAACTATGGCAAACATGTGTGAGTGGGGTCATCTCCCCAGCCCTACCCTTATTTAGGACATGGAGGATGAGCCCCTCACACATGTTGCGTTGCCCCACCTCCATACCCATCATTTTTGTGACAACCACCGAGCCAAAGGTCTCCTCGTCGGCGGGTGTGGCATGTAGGGAGTCTGAAGCCTCTCTGATCATCCGGAGCGCTGACTGTGCCGCATAACCCCCCCCTTCTCGCCCTTTTGTACGGAGGGCGGAGGGGAGGGGTTTGGGTGTCAGTCAGGCTCCGAGGCCTAGCCCCCTCTTGGCTGCCACTACCCAGCTGGTGGCTGCCACTAACCCCTGCCTCCTCCTGACTGCCACCTTCCACAGCCACCTCCTGGCTGAGGTCTTCCTGTGTAGGAAAAAGGGACATAGTTTCAGTTATTTGTTCATCAAACACACACAATTCTCATCTAGTGACTGGTGCAAAATGTTTACAAATAGAAAACCATACAATTCTCAGCCCAGCAGTTTAGATTCTGGCCCCAAATGTCTCCCACACCACTGTCTGTTGATATGTCAAACACGTTAGGAACTAAGCAATTGGGGATCCTGAATTAAGTGAACATCATTCATTATTCCCATAAATGGTAACAAAACTACTATACCTGGAACAAGCTGGGCTCCTCCACCTCTTCCAGACTGGAAGGCCCAGGTTGCTCCTCGGAAGCCTCATCAGGGGTGGGCTGTGCGCAAGGAAGCGTGGAAGGAGGAGTTGAGGTTGGCTCCGTGACATCAGCCTGGTCCTTCAGAAAATGGAGACTCTGATAGTACCAGAGCTTGGGGACATAGACCTCATCTGCTGAAGTTGCAGTTTCCTCAGACTTCACGACCTTCTTCCTCTCCCTGATATACGCACTCCTCAGGCTGCCAATTTTCTTTCTAATATCATCAACAGTTGCCGTGGGGAACCTTGGCTTGACAAATTCCACAAGTTCCTCCAGGGCTGCGTGCCTCTTTGGTTTGTTGGTGTAATGTGGGTGTATACCCTGCCACAATATGGGAAAATCCCTGTATTTGGCAATGAAGAGGGGAGAAAACTCATGTCGTTGAATCCCTTCATATCAATCTCTGCAAGACACAACAACACACCAAACCCTATAAATTATGTCAGGCTAAACTCTCCTAATCTTCTCCATAAAGAAGCCTCAAGTTCAAATCAGTCTAGGCTAGTTATGTACCAACGTTAAATTGTACCTTCGTTTGTAGCGATCGTCTCGTGTGAGTTTTCTCTCCCCTCGTCTCCCAGATCGTGGCTACGACACAGGCGTGTGACGTTTTATATACACTGCGCATGCTTCAAACTCCGCCCGCCCCTGACGATCTTTCTCGTCTATTCCCCACCCCTTCTCTTTACGGCGTAGTGGGGAGAGCACATGGCGGGGACACAGCAGGTGCGCCACAAATATCCCACCAACGAGGAGGAGGACGAGGAAAGTCCGGAGGCAGAAACGTCCCGATCCCGGAACCTGAAATTCAAGGCCTCCAATATGTCATTTGGAGAAATGTTGGAGATGGTGGACATATTAAAGAGGAGCGACTATGATGGGAAGTATGGGCCTTACCTCAACCCCAATGTCCGCAAGGCCAAGATCATGTCTAAAGTTGTGAGAAGGCTGTACAATAATTTTGGGGTACAACGATCCAAGGAGCAACTCAGGAAACGCTGGTCAGACCTGAAACTGAGGGAGGCCGATCAGTCCAGAAAGATCAAGAGAATTCTTCAAAAAAGTAAGTAGTTGTGTTTTGTGTTTGATTTCTTGCTTGCATACTGCTCCATTGTGTTTTGATTTTTACCAAGTTGTACATTCCAAAATGGCCACTTTCAGGTTCGTCTGTGCATTCGATCGTACTCAGCCTCGATCTTTCTGCCACTGTCATGGTCGTGTGTGTGTGCATTCGATCGTACGCAACCTCGATCGTTCGGCCACTTATAATACGATGTTTGGTGTTTTTTTGGGAAAGGAAGTTTGTTCTCACTAGAAATGTCATCAAGAATGTAAAGCCAATTTATTCAATGTAAAGGAGAGGTCACTCAGTAGCTGTTTACCCATCTGGACTCTAGAGCACTAGTGCTGGGACACCCAAACCCCCTTTTTATTATGCTTTTCCACACATGTGCTCCAGTGGATACTAGAGGGGGGTCTCCATCACACAAACTTCTACCAAAAAGCTAGTCAGTTTAGCACCTTTACAAAGTGACTTCATTCATGTAGTTGACATTTGTAACTGGCCAAACTAAAATAGTGTCCGTCACTTTCAAGCAATGTTTGTCATTTCCTATTTCTGCCCTCAATAGCTTGTGTTGCTAAATCTTCCTTTTGGACATTCTCATAGGGGAGCGAAAACTTGGGCCGTCTGAGGAAACCCCCAAACCAACACCTACCAAAAAAGGGGAAAGAGCAGAAGCAGAGGAGGAGGAGGAGGAGGAAGAGAGATCATCGAACTTGGAGAAATTGTCACCACAACAGGTGAGTGTGGGAGAACACAGCTACTGGTAAGCTAATCCATGTATGGCTGCCTCATTTCCAACACCCCATTTTTGTTTGTTTGTGGTTTTTAGGTGACGTGGATGTTGTGGAAGAAAAATCGCACTTTACCACAGAGAGTGCCCACGTACTCATCGGAGAGATAATGGTCTGCAATAGAGATCTAGATTACATAAAGCAAAACATCAATGATGTTCAACAAAAATTGAAGAACATCATTGATATTTTAGGAAAAATATGAAAACGCACCAAGTAATTAACACACATTTGTGCCAGCTTCAGAACACATTTGCAACTTAAAAACTGTCTGAAATTTGGAACATGCACACATTGTGTCCACATGTGCTAGCTCCCACCATGGTGGATGAATGGCAACGTTTTTTTGGGGGTGCAAACACTTTACGAACTACGAAAGTGGTTGTGGTGAAGGGGTTGCACCCCCAAAAAACGTCCATTCATCCCCATGATGGAAAATGGCACTTTTGAAGCTTCTAGGCATGTGTTTTACCATCTAATGACCATTTTCAGTCCCAAATTGTGTGCATGTTCCAAATTTCCACTTTTCGGGGGTGACCCCCCCATGTGATGAAGGCAAGATCAAACACACTTTGAACATATAGTCATGTCTGATCTTGTCTTCACTTTACAAAGTTGAACTTTCCAAGTTCCTAGGTTCTGTTTTGCTCCATGCCTGGTTTTACCAATTGCGGAATGTTTGTAAACAATGTTGTAAATAACCAAGATGTTGTCAGTTTTGGCGTGAAGATTGTAAACGCACTTGGGAATGTTTTCCTAGTAAACTTTTATTTTTCTAAATGTGTGGCTTCCTTATTTAAAAAACACAATGCATTATGTATGTAAAATGAAAAGGATATGGGGGGCAATGGGTGTTATTTACTAAAGGCAAATCCACTTTGCACTCCAATTTTCTTTCCCGGGGAACTTTTTCAATGCACTTGTAGAGCATAGCGGATTTGACTTATGTAAATGACACCCACAGTGCTTTGTACGAAAACACGGAGCACAGCATTTTGGAGAATACACACATGTCAGACCTGGTGATGAAAAGGAGTATTTTGGGTGTCAGTTATGCAGTACAAACCTTCTCTAGACCAAAGATTAGGTAGCAAACACACAACATGAGAATAATCTTTTTGGGAAGAAGAGACTGTTACCTCCTTTTGCCCAGAAAGTGCATTCCCACTGTCGAAGGCAAAGGGAAAAAATGTCAAAGTAAAATAAGCTAAAAAGAAGACTGAAATGACATGAAATCATAGGTTGGTTAAAATATCAGATTTATTAAAAAATGCCTCTCACACATCGTCAGGCAGAGCAATGGTCCCCCTACCCACAAAGTACTGCATATATTGGTCCCGGACCACACGGGCATTTAGAGGGGGCAAGCCTGGACGTGCCACTCGAAGGGCTGTGAGTTCGGCATTTGGAGGGCCCTCCACATCTGGGCCAACGGGCACCACATAGTTCCTGTTATGTCTTTTGAGGTAGTTGTGCAATATGCAACAGGCAAGAACTATGTGGTTCAGTTTGTATTCCGCCAAGTTAAATGCCGTCAGGAACAGGCGGAAGCGGCTGGCCAGGATGCCAAAAGCGTTCTCCACAACTCTTCTGGCTCTGGACAGCCTGTAGTTGAAGACCCTCTGGTCCGGGGTGAGGGTCCTCATCGGGAACGGCCTCATCACATGGGGAGTCAACGCAAACGCTTCATCTGCGACAAAGACGAAGGGGAGTCCTTCGGCATTCTCCTCTGGAGGTGGCAAGCACAGACTGCCACTTTGGAGACGCCAGTAGAACTCCGTGTGCGTAATGGCCCCACCATCCGATATCCGGCCGTTCATCCCCACGTCCACATACATAAACTCGTATGTTGCCGACACCACCGCCAACATCACTACACTATTAAACCCTTTATAATTATAATAGTAGGACCCCGAGTTGGGCGGTGGGACGATGCGGACGTGTTTCCCATCAATTGCCCCTCCGCAGTTAGGAAAGTCCCAACGGCTGGCAAAGTGGGAGGCCACAGTCTGCCATTCCTGTGGCGTGGAAGGGAACTGTGGAGTGAAACAAGAAAAAAAAATTAGTCACTTTGCACCTAAACATTGCAAGCAGATTAGACAATCAACATCTTGGAACAAGAGCATTGTCTAAAATTGGAGGCTGGAAAGTATTTGCACAGAAAAGTAGAGGCTCCCCTTCACAGATTACTCACCCCCCCATCAATCCCCCCACTTCTGATGGGCCATTGGCAATAACTAGGGGTTTTGGGGGGGGGGGGGTGGTGGACAGCTAACCCTCTGCACTTCATTGATTGGCAAATGGCTCAATAATGTGGGCTAGTTTGGCCAGACCCTCTGTACTTAACACTATTGGCAGGCCACAGGAAAGATCAAATAACATTTCAACCCCCCCCCCCCCCCCCAAAAAAGGCAGGCACAGTGTGACATTATTAAATTACCAAGCAAGCTAATAGGAGGGAAAGAAGACAAAAAAATAGGAAATGGAATGTATGGAGGCAGTCCCTTGCACTACATGCTTTGCTGAATTCATCCCTAAAGATGCGCACTATAAAGAGGTAGGTATATAGTGTGTATGGACCTTGGGAAAGCCAGCAGATAAAGGATTGGTACCATCTGACAGAGCAGTTGGGGGAGGGGGTTCCTAATGAGTTTGCCCCCCCCCCCCCCACCAAAAGAACAAAAAAAGGGGGCTCTACATGAAGTAAACCACACAGCAAACATTTGTGCATATTTTAGGGGGTGTTTTGGGGCAAACAATACTATGCAGCAGACAAAAGACATTGCTTAAGTGACTAGGCCATAGGTGTCTATTGGGGCAGAAGAGCATGCTGGTGAGGTAAGTGAAGGGAAAAATGCATGAAGGAGAAAAGGGGCACAGCATATTAGAACATATTGCAATCATGGTAATTAGGGAAGGAGGTCAAAAATACAAGTCATTAGCAAACAGAGCATACATAGAAGGGAATAGTAAAGTATAAATGTTACCTTAATATAGTCCTCCTGCAGGACCTGAATGATGGCAGAACAGGTCTCTGGAATAATGATTCCCAGGGCCTGGGGAGAGATACCTGAAGAGAACTTCAAATCCTGAAGACTTCTCCCTGTCGCCAAGTACCTCAACGTGGCAACAAGCCTCTGCTCCGGAGTAATGGCTTGTCTCATGCAGGTATCCTGCCGGCTGATAAAGGGGGTCAGCAAAGCCAAAAGACGGTGAAAATCGGGGTCCGTCATCCTGAGAAAGTTCCTGAAATCATCAGGATTATTCTCCCGGATCTCACGAAGCAAAGGCATGTGCGAGAACTGGTCACGCTGAAGCAACCAATTCTTGGTCCACATACTCCTCGTCACTCTGTTCATGGACGGGTCTTGGGTCAAAGCTAAAAGCCCGACACCAATTCCGCGTACAGCACGAACTCGGCGACGAGTACGCACGGGAAACATCGCTCAGAAGGTCACAAAAGGTCGGCTGGTCAGAACGGACAAACAGAAAGCACCGATAAACAGCAAGGCCTGAAAGAACGAAGTGAATACCAGCAACGAGCAGACAATAAGCAGTGCAAATCAAAGCGTCCTATATCAAGATATAGGCCGCAATGACCAACAAATGCGAACTGACTACACGCACTAATAAACAGATACGCACGACAAGCACAAACTGAAGAGCAGTAACGATCTGAGTCAGAAAACTGAGAAGCGCGAATCTTAAGTCACCAAACTTCCACTAACTCTCGATAAACACGGGATCAGCAGAAGGAGCCCAACGGGTGCCTGACGTGGTGCTGAACTTCCCTTTTCTAATCTCGTGGACGACGACTTACGTCACGACGTTCTTCCGGACCGGATATTCCGACAACGTAGTCCGACCGTGTGTACGCAACGCCCAACATCGGACAAAGTACGTCGGACAAAGTCCGACTGACCTGGTCCGCGGATTGTCCGAGCGTGTGTATGGGGCTTAATAGTAGGATTGACAGCTAGAGGAATGAGCCCAACATAGACTCCACATAAGCCACAGATCCATCCCACAAGATTGTGGGAGAGGAGCCGCACATAAAGCCTGCAACGCTAGCACGCTGTGAAACGTAAGCTCGTCGATACAGTCCGCACACCAAGAGACATGTAAGCTGAAAAAAGTTAGAAAAATGTAAGAAACAAATATAATAAAAAAAATTGTTTAGTTACTATATAAAAATTTAATTTATAATATTATACATATCATATTAGTTTGAACATTGGGTGAATTCAGGCAAGGAGTACCCATTTAGAAGGCTATCCGCAAAACTTAATGTGAACAATTTTTGGCACAGAACGAAAATATCAATAATAACAAGATTGAACTTCATTATCTGATCGTTGGAAGTCTTTACCAGTTGGTGTGGGAAAATGCTGAGTGACCTTTTTGGGTCAAATTTATGAGGTGAGAGGCTAGAGCTGTCTGTGGTGGATGGGCTGTACTCTCCTTATCCCTGTCTCGTCTGTCATCGGGCACCTACACTTGGAGACTGTTTCATCTCAGTTTATCATCATTTTTTCTCTCTCTTATGGACAATTTTTGTTTTAACTCTAGCAGCATAGTTGAGGGCATCCCAAGCATATATGACACACTACAGCTTTGTTCCTTCCAGCACTCTGGACTATGCAGAGTGGAAAAGAGGGATAGCAGTCATGTCAAATTCCCAAATAATGTAAAATAAAGTATTTATGCTCAATTATTTTGGTGTTCACGGGAGGGTTTGCATGTGTGCTCTATCAAAATACCAAGAGAAGACATGAGAGTTTACAGTTTCTTTGGCATTCATTTAACTTAGTATAGTGAGTGAGGAAAATAATAAGAAAACATTTGGGGAAAATCTCACCTCTGATGTGTGAGAAGTATTGGAAACCAACTGGCACCTTTCTAACACTGAAATATCAGTTTTGGTTGTGGATAACTAATGATGATAATCATGGGTGAAACTACCAGTTTTTGGGTTCACCTTCTTGCAATTGTTATTTATCACCACTAGGGGAGTTTGTATTTGCACACACACTGTGCAAACCTGAAAGAATCTGGAAAATAGTTATTGCAAACAACCTTAAAGATTCACCTAAACCTCTGCAGCTCAAAAGTACAAGTGTGGAGGAAGACGTACAAAACAGTCATATTGAGCCAGAACTAGTCTCTGTGCTTTTAGATTTTCCACTCAGGCTATGACTGCTTTAAAAAGAAAACAAACTGTAAGATACTGAACACATTCTGCTGTAATGCTCCTGAATTGGAAAAAGGGTATGAGTACAGCACTGACAGCCTGAATAAAGTGGCACAGCGGTGTAGTGGGTAGCACTCTCACCTAGCAGTGAAAAGGGTCACTGGTTCGAATCCCAACACACGACACTACCTGCCTGGAGTTTGCATTTTTTCCCTGTGCCTGCATGGGTTTCCTCTGTGAACTCCGGTTTCCTCCCACACTCCAAAGACATGCTGGTAGGTTAATAGGCTTCTGTCTAAATTGGCCCTAGTATAAGAATGTGAGTTGGGGACCTTGGATTGTAAGCTCCTTGAGGGTAGGGACCGATGTGAATGTACAATAAATATGTAAAGTGCTGTGTAAATTGAAGGCATTATATAAGTACCTTAAATAATAATAACTGTAGTGCATACAAAATGAATCCAAAAATACAAAATATATATATATATATATAAAGCATGTAGCCAGTGAAAATGTAAGTTCTAATTGGAAGGTTCCTTCCACAGGTGCTACTGTGCTAGAAATAGTGACAATCAATGTGACCAATCCAAAAAAGACATGCACATAAACATATAGCAATTCTCAGTTCATAAGTTCCTTTCAAAAGTGCTCCTGTGCTGTTGTTTGTGCTGACGAGAGCGGAGGGAGAGACGCCGCTCCTGCGCCATTTTGGTTGCTCTGCATGTCTGTCAGCATGTAAAAATCTGTGAGGTGACGCGACTTATAGAAGGAGCGGTTCTTCTTCCTGGACATCCCCTGTGTTCCACCTCCCCTCTGGTGTGGGAGAGAGGAGAGGAAGGTTGCTGTATTGGGCAGAGCGTTGCTGAGAGTCCATAGACTGAGCGGAGCTGCAGGGTCAGACGGCCATCTTACTCTGCGGCCAGCCACGCCCCTTCCGCTTATAGCCCTTTTATCTGCACGGATGTTAGCTACTATACCCATTCTTAAATATATGGACTTGTGATATTGGACTTTTATTAGTTCTATCATTGCTTGATATTTTGTTATTATTTTATGCTACTGTTCTAGTGCTGCATTTTTTATTTTTACTATTATCTGTGGAGTCTGTATTCTGACTGTAGATGCTGGCAGCTGAACTTCCATTCCTTTTTGTTTTAGGACAGTGTTAGCCTTGGCTTGTTTTATATTATACTGTTTTCCATTAATGACATATTTTTGTGAATTATTACTATGTACCCCTTACTCTTTCATATGGGGGGCTAGTGTTTGGGGCCCCCCTTAATTTTAAAGGTCCCAATAAGCTTATTGCCCACAAACACTTGGCCAGGGTTCTCATCAACATGGAGACAAGATTATTTTCCTGGCAAGACACCCCCCATGTTGATGGCATGTAGCCTAGCTTGGTTTGAGGGGGACTCCTGCTTGTCCCGTTTTCATTGGCCAGCCAGGCTGCATGCTCAGAAAGGGTCTGGTTAGTATTTTTTTTACACTTGCTTTGTATTTTTTTTGCCTGTGGACCCTTCTTCAGGTCTGGTATAGATATCCTGGGGGACCTCTCACATATTTTCTTTTTTTTTTGGTTTGAGGTACCCCCCTTAAAATCCATACCAGCCTTAAAATGTCCGATATGCATCTGGAGTGGGGGGATTCTAAAGGCAAATCATTTTTTTTTATTCATTCTTGCTGTGGGATGTGCTACAGCAGTAGTAACATTTACAAATAAAAATATTAACACAGTTTAAATTGATAGCAAATTATATTTAATTGCCAGCCTTTTGAAAGAAAAAAAAGCACACAGAGATTTCTAAACGCCTTCCAATTATGTTGCTCAAATTTGTGACCCATGTATTGTTATGATTTGCTAGTGTGTTGTCTTAACAGTTTCCTCTGTGTTTACTGCATATTTCCAAATATATCCATGTTTTACCTTAATTTAATGTTATAGGGCCATCTGTTGAGAGTGTTACAGAGACAGCACAATTTGTTTTGGAAAATATATAACCACTAATAAGCCATCTAATAAGGCTTATCACTTTCAATTGTGTCATATGAAATCATGAAACTGTGGCTCTAGAAACACTGATATTCTGACATGTTCTAACCAAGCGTGTTAAATGAAAAATAATACTTTGCTGGTGACTGTTGATTATTGTCTCAGTCAATGTTTGTCATTCTTTTCTCCCTTTTCATCTATCCAAAAGAGTTGGGGGGCAAACACACCATTTTTCCCAGGTTTCCCCACCGACTTTAATCCAACCCTGATTCTTGATAGTTCAGGTGGTCAGCCCTCATTAATATTTACTTAGTCTTTTTCTTGATGCAAAATTGACATCTGCCTTTCTTCCAAAACTAAGCAGCACTTTGGGAGTCAGATGAGTTGTGTGAAGATGTCCAGCATTTAAAAAATAATGAGGAGTTGGAAGATTCTGCTGACGAGGAGGAGGAAATGGGAGGTGATGAACTGTTGTAAGTTGCTATGTTGATACTTGTGATGGGCCACTCCTTCATTCTGTGATTCTGGCATGAGGGTATGCTTTGGATCTAGCAGAGTACTAGTGGTAGTGTGCAGGCTTATCTGGCTTTCATCTGGCATATACAGCACTGTGTGAAATTGTGTGCATCAATGCCATACTAACCTTTTGCTGTTCCCATCCATGGGCTGGTGATATTTTTCAGGATCATTCATGAATGGCTAAGTCAGTAAAATTACTAGTTCCTGTACAACACTTAGTCAGCTTTATCCCAAAAGCTTGCGATGCTGTACTTAGCTTTTCGTACCTTGCTCTAGATAGGATAATTTGTATGTTGTGTAATGACAGGAAGTGTCTGTCCACAGATTAACCACTTCCCGCCCGGTCAATAGCAGATTGACGTCCGGGAAGTGGTTTCGTTATCCTGACTGGGCGTCATATGATGTCCTTCAGGATAACAGCTGCCGCGCGCCCGTGGGGGCGCGCATCGCGGCGATCGGTGGAACGGTGTGTCAGTCTGACACACCGCTACACTGATCTCGGTAAAGAGCCTCCGGCGGAGGCTCTTTACCACGTGATCAGCCGTGTCCAATCACGGCTGATCACGATGTACACAGGAAGAGCCATTGATCGGCTTTTCCTCACTCGCGTCTGACAGACGTGAGTAGAGGAGAGCCGATCGGCGGCTCTCCTGACAGGGGGGGTATGCGCTGATTGTTTATCAGCGCAGCCCCCCCCTCAGATGCCCACACTAGACCACCAGGGAAGCCCCCAGGACCACCAGGGAAGCCCCCAGCATGTGGATGGCCAGGTACATCCCCCATGGCCATCCACATGTTAAAAAAAATTCAAAAAAATATGCCAATCAGTGCCCACAGATGGGCACTGATTGGCACATCATATTTAATTTAAAAAAAAAAAGTTAAAAAAAGGGATGCCCAGCAATGCCACCCATAAGTGTCATCAGTGCCACTCATCAGCGTCCATCAGTGCCACCTATCAGTGCCCAACCCATGCCCACCTATCAGTGCCCATCCATGCCACCTATCAGTGCCCATCCATGCCACCTATCAGTGCCACCTATCAGTGCCACCTATGTGTGCATCAGTGCCACCCATAAATACCCGTCAGTGCCGCCTATGAGTGCCTATCAGTGCCACCTGAGTGCCCATCAGTGCCGCATACCAGTGTCACCTATCAATGCCCATCAGTGCCACCTATCAGTGCCCATCAGTGCCGCCTATCAGTGCCCATCAGTGCCGCCTCATCGGTGCCCCCTAATTGGTGCCACCTCATCGGTGCCCATCAGTGCTGCCTTATCAGTGCCCATTAGTGCCGCCTTATCAGTGCCCGTCATTGAAGAAGAAAACGCACTTATTTACAAAAAAAATTAACAGTGTTTTTTTGCAAAATTTTCGGTCTTTTTTTGTTTGTTGCGCAAAAAATAAAAATCGCAGAGGTGATCAAATACCACCAAAAGAAAGCTCTATTTGTTGGAACAAAATGATAAAAAATTTGTTTGAGTACAGTGTAGCATGACCGCGCAATTGTCATTCAAATTGCGACATCGCTGAAAGCTGAAAATTGGCTTGGGCGGGAAGGTGTCTAAGTGCCTGGTATTGAAGTGGTTAAGTTAAACAATAAATAAAAATCATGTTATACTCTTCATATAAACTCAATAAAAACTTATTGGAAAAAAAAACATTTATAGATTTTCATAACTTGAGTATAAATGTAGTCATATCTCAATAAGGTAGAATGTAACATACTGTAGATACTGTATGTATAAGTTTCACAGCATGTAAATGCTATTGCTATAATATCATCACACTTTTTTAAAGTGTATTGGGTCAAATATCTCACTGCAATACAAATCTAAATGTATCAGTTTAAATATGTTGTATACTTTTTTAGGGGTATCAGTATGACCTAGAGAAAAAAAATAGGGCTTATTTGGTAGCATCAAATTTGGAAAATTTTCATAAGTATCTCTGACTTATGGCCTTGCATCTCAAAAGATATGTAAAGGGTGCTTTCATTTGCATCACAGCACTACTATTGGTCATACATATGGCAATTTTCAGTCAGAATAAAGCACTTCCAAACAACCCAGAACAGCAAATACAAGCACACGTGATAACCAGGAACTAAGCAATCTCTCACCTATATTCTGTCATTTATTAAAAACTCTAAATCAAAATGGAATAAAAATTGGAAAAACAGCAATTTCCTCAAAATGGATCATATTTTATACTAACTTTCATCAGGGTGAGGGGCGTGGCTTGGCCGTTCTCGGAGATGGCCGCTTGAATCCTGAGCTCCCGTCGCCACAGGACTAACTACCTGCCTAACGAGGTCATTTTCGCCCTTACACGGAATACCGCTATGGGAACTGCTTCCCGACAGGTGTCTGCTTCCCGATCGCGCTCTCCCCGCGCTCAGGACGGGAGTCTGAGCCAGAATATATCGGAGATGTTCCGGAATCAGAGGAACAGCGCGGTGTCTTCCCGCCATGGCTCCTCACAGAACCGCTCACAAGCTTCACCTCCGCTCATCCTGGCTCCCCTCATGTCGGACACCACCTCATCTGCAGCTCCGCAAGGCTTACCGGCACAGGGAGGACTGACTGACCCTCCCCACTCTCAAATCAATATTCAAGATCTTCGCTCAATTGCCGCCGACATTAAGGATACCCTCTCTGCGGCCATCTCAGAGCTTCGCATAGACATCCACGAGCTGTCTGACAGGATTCAGACGGTAGAAAAAATCACTGACAGGCAAGAAACAGTGCTCCGTAGAGCCACCAGAAAAATTGATTCCCACACCCTCCAGATGAGGGATATGCAGAGGCAAATGGAAGACCTCGACAATAGGGGAAGACGCCACAATCTAAGGATCAGAGGTATGCCGGAATCCATTGAAGGTGACCAGATCCCCGCAGCCGTCACTAGGCTCTTCAATGAAATCCTGAACAGACCTCCGCAATCAGTCATTGCTATGGAATGCATCCACAGGGCCCTAAAACCGAGAGGGAGAGACACTGATCCCCCTAGGGATATTGTTTGCTGCCTGGTGGACTACAAGGTCAAGGAGGAAGTTCTGCGTCAGGCACGGAGCAGACCTCAACTATCTTTTGATGCTGCACCTATTCAAATATACCAGGATCTCTCGGGCATCACTCTGCAGCACCGTAGAGACTTGAAACCTTTACTGGATACCCTGCGTGGAAAGGGGATAATGTACAAATGGAAGTTCCCATTCTGCCTTTCCTCCACACATCTAGGGCGCACAGCACTTCTTAAAGTGCCAGAATACTTGCCTCACTTCTGCAACACCCTCGGCATCCATCTTGTGGATGTCCCCAATTGGTATGCCCCCTTCCGTCACTCCGTGGTCAAAATGGACAAGCCCCATGATGAACCAATGGACGCTCAAGACAGCAGACACCGCAGGAGGCGATCCCCTTCGGGACATGGACGCCACGGAACCCTGAGTCCCACCACGCCACCAAACTCCAGAAGGGCTCGCAGGGACCACTAAACCCATACGTCTGATCTCCGTTACGCAGCTGCGATAGCACAAGTTTACTGGACGGGACTCTGCTCAGTTATTTTTAATCCGATGGATTACACCGTGCTTAGTAATACAGTTGGCTGATTTTTTGATTTTTGACTTTTTATTTTTACCTTCATTAGCCTTCCCGGGCTCTACGGTTTCATTAGAACGGACTTGTACACCCCCCACACAGAAATCTTTTACCGGCCACCTAATACAAACAACAGCCGCATCTACTGCTCCGCACTACAATCCCCAAGATTCCCTGAGACTATCTCACACCGCCGGTCTCGATGACGCAATCATACAACGCGCTCTCTTCTGGATATCCCAAGCCGTCTACGTAAAGGCGGAACACATCGCACAACCATCTGACCGCTCACCTCGGAATCCTCTGGTGATCTGGGCTCTACATGATTGCGGGCTGAGATACCCTTCCATTCGCCCGACACCTCCACACCGCCGGAAATTCCGCTCCTCCATGCCATCTGGAAGCTCAGGTAAACACTTTATCCCGGTACATGCTTCCGGAGCTCCAGGTATTTACCCTCAAGAGGGATTGCTCACAGATTAGACAGACTGAACGGCCGGTTGACATGGACTTAGATGCTACTTAGGCTATGCAAGGACTTCCCGCTCACTCCACTAACGGGCCACACACCCTGCAATCCTTCCCGGCTAGTATGGCTTACATAGGACAGGTGTGTATGCTCTCCCCGCAAAACCCTCTTGCCTGCCACCTAAGGCTAGTGTCCTCCGCAGCTGCTGCTCCGAACTATGCTCCCCACAACTCCCTACGAGGATCTTACACCACCTGACTCGATGACACAATTGAACAGCGTGCTTTATGCGGGGCAACCCGTACTGTTTGTATAATGGCGGAACTCATCGTCTGACCGCTCACACTGCACACCTCATCGGTCTCCTCCTGTGACTTAGGCTCTACCTGAGCGTAGGCAGAGATGCCCTTCAGCTCGCCCAACTCCTCCACACCGCAGGGTAATATGCTCCCCCACATACCATAGGCCGCCCAGACACCCAGGTACACCCCGTATTCATGGGGATGCTCCAGGAACTCCTTATACCTACCTTTGGGAGGGACTGCTCACAGACTGGAAAGATGGACCGGCTTCACAAGCAAGATCACAAGAACATAGTCTCTACTTATGCTGCGGTGGGACTTCCCATTCAGGTGAAATTTGTTCTGTTTATTCTACATGACCTGGACTCTTCTTCTTTTTTTTTTTGGTTTATTTGTTACAAGCTGCTGATTTCTACCCGTCATATACGGTAATCCCATTTTTATGCAATGTTTTCATGGCTTGCCTAAATTCTCTTATGCTTGCATATGTTCCACTTACCTGTTACTCCTTTGGCTCTGGAGGTGTGCTCCCCACGACACATCGGGTGGTGACCTCACCCCCAGACCCTCTAATCTAAACCCACTACATGAATGTCATTTATGTTCTCCTGCTTGTATATAGATACGACTACCAGTGTTTAAGGTCCAATATGCCCCCCTCTGCCCACGGGCACTCTAATCTTACTCACTCTTCTTGACGGTTTCAACTACACATTCTCTACCTCCTCCTTCAACATCCAAACTCCCTGTTGCGACGGGACATTTGATGAGTCTTCCTCACACACTCTTCGGTGTTCGACTTGAGCCAACCCCCACACGGTGGCAGACAGCGGCTCGGGTATTATACAGGTTTTACCCGTTCCGCCTATGCCCTGTACACTCTAGATCCGATCCCACAACCAAGGACGTCCGAAAGATCCACCTCCTCGTAGTGATCCCCCCCACTGGTCGATATTCTGACCAACTACTCCCCCACTAGACCTAAACTCACCTACTAAGACCCCCCTATCTCTAACTCCTCCACCCCCCAATGGCGGCTGCTACTAACCCCCCCCCCTGGCTGGACACCCTACTACACCTTCCTCTGCGAGACTTAAACTATGCTCCATAAACATTCGAGGGCTCAATACACCTGAGAGAAGATCCCAACTACTGTACGCCTTACATAAGCACAAAACACACATAGCCCTGATTCAGGAGACCCACTTTAGAACAGATACCTTACCCAAACTCCACAATCACAACTTCCCCATGGTTTATCACGCCACAAACAATACCGCTAAATCTAAAGGGGTGTCTATCCTAATCTCCAAAAATTGCCCTATACAAATTACCGCAACACAGAGTGACGATCAAGGTAGATTCCTCTTCCTTAAAGGTTCGTACCTAAATAGACCAATAACAATTGCAAACATCTATGCCCCTAATTCCCAACAGGTATCATTTTTTCGTAAAACCCTACATCAACTGACCGCATTCAAATCTGGGATCTTGATCTTAGGTGGAGACTTCAATGTCCCTCTGGCCCCCTCCTTAGATACCTCTAATGGCTCGTCCAGTGTGCCATACAGAGCACTTCGTGCTATCAAGACCCAATTGAGCAATCTGACCCTTCACGACACCTGGCGTACCTTAAACCCTAACGTTAAAGACTTCACTTTTTTCTCCCCACCACACAAAAAATATTCTAGGATCGACCACTTTTTCCTCTCCCAAAATGACTTAACCTTCCTTACTGCAGCAACAATTGAACCTATGTTGCTATCCGATCACCATCCAATAACAATGACCTTAACATTCCCATCAACCCGCCCCAAGGCAGCAATCTGGCGTCTAGATGACTCCCTTTTGATGGACCTGGGTAACTCGACAGCCATAACTCTCCCACTACTTCGATGAGAACGTGTCGGAAGACACCTCACCCACGACTGTTTGGGCTGCGCACAAATGCGTTGTGAGGGGTGAACTCCTTTCACTAGCTGCCAGAAGAAACAAGCTTAGGAGAACACGTATAGATGAACTGTCCGCACGGATACGCACTCTCGAACGAGCACACAAGCTCTCTCTAGCCGCCAAATGCTATACCAATCTTTTGCAAGCAAGGGAAGATCTCCTAACAGAACTACAAAAAACGCTGAAACGGAAATATGCACTTAGTCAAAAAATCTTTTATGAATTTGGCAACAAGGCGGGCAAATTACTAGCGAGAGCACTTCAACTTAAAAAAGCAGCCCATACCGTCCACACCATTAAAACCCCTGCTGGTAAAGCCCTGGTTACTACAGAAGAAATATCCAACCAATTGGTCCAATACTTTTCAAAGTTATACAACCTTCCCAATCAGACATCCAATAACCTTACTCCTGACCGGACTAAAGAAAGGTAGGCCTCACTTCGCCTTCTTGCAAGAGACGCACTTTAGAACAAGCAATGTACCCAGGCTCACTGATTCCTATTTCACTACAGTATATCACGCAGCTACCAATGACTCGGCTAAGTCGAAGGGGGTCTCTATACTAATTAGCAGAGAGGCCAACTTTGAGCTGACGGACAAACTGATAGACCCTGAAGGGAGGTTTATCTTCCTGAAGGGGAAATACTACGGGGTACCAACGACATTGGCTAAATAGAATACCTCACACCTGATCGGGACGCATAATCCTGGGCGGGGACTTCAACCTCCCCCTGAACCCGACAGAGTACTGAAGAGCCTGAAATCAATTTTGTCCTTGCTATGGGAAGGACTTTACTTCTATTCTGCCCCCCATGCCAGGTACTCAAGAATTGATTACATTTTCATTTCACGAAAGGACCTATCTAGGTCTCTCTTTCACTGGCCTCTGATGTACCCACACCTTGATGACATGGGAGGCTCACAAATGTTACATGCGAGGGTAATTGATGAGGGCGGGAGCTAAGCGAAAGAGGGACAGGGAAAAACAGATCTCAAAATTAGTAGATAGAATCTCGCAACTAGAACTACAACATAAGCAATCCCTCACCAAACAGACGGCGACTGAACTACTTGACACCCGAAAAGCCCTACAACAAATATTAGATGCCACCACTAAACGGTTCCTGTTTTTCAGGAAAAAAATATATTACGAACACGGGACAAAACAGGCAAATTCTTAGCAGAGCCCTAAAAGACCCCCGCCTTAGCAACAACATTAAGGGTATACGAAACAAAAAGGGAACGTTAGATCAGACGGATGAGCAGATTGCACAACATTTCCACTCCTACTACTCCAATCTCTATAACCTACCGAACCCTCACAAACCACCCGACATGCAAGGAACCAGAACACAAGCAATTCATGAATACTTGCGCGGGGCAGAAATGCCCACGCTACACACCACTGACACTGAACTCCTTGAACGGCCCATTGAGGAAATAGAAGTTAAAGCGGCAATAAAAGATATGAAGAATGGGAAAAGCCCGGGCCCTGATGGCTTCTCCTCTATATATTATAAGACCTTCCTAGACAACCTGACTGGCCCACTTCTAAAAGCTCTAAATTCATTTGCTACACCCAGGGAAGTCCCCCCGATGTCCTTGGGGCACACATAACAGTCCTGCCCAAACCAAACAAAGACCCAGAACACTGCCCTAGCTATAGACCAATTTCGTTACTGAACCTTGATGTTAAAATCCTGACCAAAATATTAGCAAACAGACTTAAACCACTACTACACACCATCATAGGCCCAGAGCAGGCAGGGTTTATGCCAGGCAGAGAGGCAAAAGACAATGTAACAAAGGCACTAAAACCTTATACATGCAGCTAGGGAACGAAAGATCGAGGGCCTTCTTCTGTCTACAGACGCGGAGAAGGCCTTCGATCGAGTAGCATGGGACTACATGTTGGCAACGTGCGAACATGTTGGCCTTGGTACCCGCATGATGAATTGGATCTCGGCGATATACCAAAACCCATCAGCAAAACTACGAATAAATGGAACCCTGTCCGAAACGATAAAAATAACCAATGGTACAAGACAAGGGTGTCCCTGTCACCTCACATTAGGAAAGTGAGGAATTCAAATCTGACTTAAGCCCCCATACACACGGTAGGATAAATTTCGCATGGATTCTGTCCGATCGGACAATGTTGTTGAAAAATCCGACCGTGTGTTTTTTTATGCACCATCGGACAGTGTACGTCGGATTGTCCGACGGACAAAGTCCTATCTCCTGCTGGATAGATTTTTTGACAACACGGTCCGATCACACCAAATCCGATCGTGTGTAGCGTTGTCCGACGGACAAAGTGCTACGCATGCTCAGATCACATTACAAGACCAAAGCTATTGGCTACTAGCCTCTACGTAGTCCCGTCGTAGGCAATAAACGTCACCACGTTCAGAATGATCGGATTTTCCGACAACTTTGTCCGACCGTGTGTACGCAACACCAACATCGGACAAAGTACGACGGACATGATCCGACGGACATGATCCGACGGACCTGGTCCGCGGATAATCCGAGCGGCTTTTATGAATTTGGCAACAAGGCGGGCAAATTACTAGCGAGAGCACTTCAACTTAAAAAAGCAGCCCATACCGTCCACACCATTAAAACCCCTGCTGGTATCAATTTGTCCAATACTTTTCAAAGTTATACAACCTTCCCAATCAGACATCCAATAACCTTACTCCTGACCGGACTAAAGCCATAACCGACTTCCTATCCCAATACGGCCCTCCTCCTCTCACAGAGGAATTAAAATCTAAAACAACTGAAGACGGGTAAAAGCCCGGGCCCCGACGGCCTCACGGCCACATACTACAAATCCTTCTCCTACACTCTTATCCCCCACTTCGTATCCGCATTTAATGATCTTCCGACCTCCCCACGAGCTACCACGGAAATCTTAGAGGCACATATCACCCTTATCCCCAAACCTGACAAGGACGCTACAATGGTTTCTAATTACCGCCCCATCTCACTTCTTAATGTAGATGTGAAACTTTATGCCAAAATCATAGCCAATCATATACTCCCCCTTCTTCCCACTCTAATCTCGGCAGACCAAGTCGGTTTCATCCCTGGCAGGGAAGCCAGAGATAATACCCTGAAAGCCATCAACATACATCACTGGTTAACGACAACTTCATCCCCGGGTTTCCTTCTTTCCTTAGACGCTGAGAAGGCGTTCGACAGGGTGGCATGGGACTACATGACTGCTACACTACAAGCATTGGGATTTCCTCCACACTTGCTTAGCATGATCCTTGCACTATACTCCACTCCCACTGCTAGAATTAGAGTCAATGGCCAACTGTCGAACGCCTTCTCCATTACCAATGGTACCCGTCAGGGTTGCCCACTCTCCCCCCTCATCTTCGTCCTCACCCTGGAACCACTCCTTCGCAGGTTAAGGGACAATCCGGACATAAAGGGAATTTCCATCCACAATAAACATTACAAATTGGCTGCTTATGCAGATGACATCCTGTTGTTCCTCTCCGACCCGGTCACCACTATACCCAACCTCCTTAAAGACTTTACACTATTTAAAAATATCTCAAACCTACAAATACATTTTGAAAAGTCGAAAGCCCTTAATGTCACCCTTCCAAATACCTTAGTATCCCAATGCAAACATAATTTCCCTTTTAATTGGGAATTGCGTGCTCTAACGTACCTAGGTATTAAACTCCCTACCAAGCTGTCAGACCTTTACTCCACCAACTTCCTACCAACGTTGCAGAAGCTCCAAGGAGATCTGCAAGGCTGGCACACTGGTCGCTTCTCCTGGTTCGGTAGAGCTTCAATCTTAAAAATGAATGTCCTCCCCAGACTGCTATATCTTATGCAAGCTATCCTCATAAAACTCCCCCCCCTCCTTTTTCGCCTCCTATAGAAAAATGTGCAGAACCTTCCTCTGGTCCTCCAATACCCCTAGATTGAGCTGGAGTAGATTGACCACTCCGAAAAAGTTGGGTGGGATAGGCCTCCCAGATATCCGAAAATACCACTGGGCTTGCCACCTCACCAGAATAGTGGACTGGCATGTACATGCTCATACTAAAGCATGGGTACGCCTTGAAAGTGCCTACGGCCCAATGCCGACCTCTCACCTACCCTGGATCCCCCGTAGACTCATTCCTACTACCTACTCTACACACCCACTAATTGGTCCCACTATTCAGATCTTTCACCAGGCTAGCAGAATGCTAGATATAGCCCCCCCTCCTGGACCCATGACCCCCCTGAACCAGAACCCAGACTTTCCGCCAGGCCTATACACTCATAATCAACTAGCACCCCTCTCGACCGTACCACTCAGAGCCCGTCAGCTCTTCCACAATGGGTCTCTCCGCCCACACTCAGACTTCCCACTAATTCTTCCGGAACTTCATATACCCCTTTTTAATTACCTACAGATCAGACACTTCATCCATCACACACAACCACTTGCCCGCTGGTGCAGGGAACTCACCCCCTTCGAAGATATATGTAATAGATCGGAACCCCAAAAACACCTCGTACCAGAAGTGTACAAACTTCTCTTTTCTAAAGAAAACCCAAACAGAATCCAACAACACCAATGGGAATCCGAACTAGCCAAAGATATCTCCGAACGTGACTGGGGTAATATCTTTGAACACATGCACAAGGGATCCGTGAACGTTTCCGCACAGGAAAATAGATACAAATTATACTCAACATGGTACAGGACCCCAGACATACTGCATAAATGCTTTCCAGGTGTCCCCTCTGTGTGCTGGAGATGTAACAATGCCACTGGTTCGATGCTCCATATATGGTGGGATTGCCCCCTGATACAGCCCTTTTGGACAGCCATACACCAATTAATTACTGACATTACGACTTATTCCCCGGACTTCTCCCCAGCCCAATACTTACTTCACCACACCCCCATACCGCAATCCTCATATAGAAAATCCCTTGCCCTACACCTCATCAATGCCGCCACCATGTGTATTCCAACTCACTGGCGAACTACTACAATTCCTACCGTCACAGAATGGATTGATAGAGTAGACAGGGTCGCAGATATGGAAACACTCATCCATCATGCCAAGGAAATCCCAAACAAATACCACACTACATGGGCTTGTTGGTCGCATTTCAGAAACCCCATAGGAGTTGGTACCTCTCACACCACTGGAGTCACTTGAACGATCATCTCTGAAAGGTATTTCGCTACACTATTGGACCACGAAACAGTTTCACCCCCCTACCCTCAATCCCCCTCTTAATGTATAGGAATCTGTCCACCTCTGCATCACTATTCTATTATACCACGCCAGATATTTTACGCTTCGGCACGCTCTACCTGCCACCCTAGGGGTATGCCGCCATCCTACCCAACCCCAGTACTATCAACAATATCCCAGACCTGAGTCGCTGTAACTCTCACAGGGGCACTACAGTCGCAACTCATTGACAAACCGTAGATACAATGCATACCACCCAACTTCTTTCAGTCCCCTCACCCGTGCACAGCTAGTTCCCCACAGGGGTGCATGGTTGTGGTGACAAGGCATCACGATTGTTTTTTATACATAAATTCCCGCAACGCCCTTTCCCCCCAACTCAACTCCTCTACTACTGCCAGCTATCCCATACCTTTCCTGATCCCTGGCTACACCGATTTGTCTTCATTGTTCTTTTTGTCACTCTTCTTCATATTTGTACCTAATCAACCCATAGGTAGCCATTGTTCGAACCACAGCAATGATAGTAATTTTCTGGGTCATGCAAATTTAGTTCCAATGTTTGTACTGTTGTATACTTTGTTCTTACTATTACTCACTGTTAAATATTCTGCAATTGACGGACTTTTGTAAGCCTTCGTTTCTGTATTGTATACGAACTTCAATAAAATCTTATTGTGAAAAAAAAAAAAAACTTTCATCAGGGTACTTTTGATCCCATATCCTTGAGGTTGATAAAAAAACACAATTTTAAGTAGTGAATTTGTTTGTCATTGACAAAAAATGTAATTGTAATCTTGAGCACTCTGGTCATCTTTAGGGTTCAGTATTTTTGAACATTAATGTGATTTGTGCGCAAAGTATATTTCTCCTTTTATTCTGATGCAAATAAAATATTTAAGTTCTTTCAGTTTTGTTTGTGTGTGTGTGTGTATTGGGGGATTTTTCAAAGTCATCTTTTGATTTAGTATAGTGTGTATTGTTCAGATGGTAAATTTAGGATTGCAGTTTCTATACACATTTGTTTCAAAGTTGGGGAATTTTTTTAAAATACTCTTATGCCCCGTACACACGGTTGGAATTTCCGATGGAGAATGTCCTATCGGACCATGTTGTCGGAAAATCCGACCGTGTGTGGACACCATCAGACTTTTTCCGTCGGAAAAGAATTGAGATCCTGCTCTCAAATTTTCCGACAACAACGTCCGATCGGACTTTTTCCGATCGTGTGTAGCGAATTTCGACGGACAAGTGCCACGCATGCTCAGATCAAATTACAAGACCAAAGCTATTGGCTACTAGCCTCTACGTAGTTCAGTCGTACGCAACGAACGTCACCACATTCAGAATGATCGGATTTTCCGACAACTTTGTCCGACCATGTGTATGCAACACCAGTGTCGGACAAAATCCGTCAGGAAAAATCCAACGGATTTTGTGGTCTGAATTTCCGACCGTGTGTATGGGCATTTGAAAGCGAAAACAAACACTTTACTTTGGAGCTGTAAATATTTCCAGAAGTCTAGTAGAATAAAGTAGGGATCTGGTTATGAAACTTTAACCACTTCCCGACCGGCCACTGCATATATACGTCAGCAGAATGGCACGGGCAGGCAAAATCACGTACCTGTACGTGATCGTGCATGTGCCTGCCTGTGGGTCGCGCGCGCGCCGCCAGCGGCGCGCTCGCGACCCGTTCGGGAGCTCCGTGACCCCGGCCGCGGGACCAGCGGACCCGATCGCCGCTGGTGTCCCGCGATCGGGTTACGGAGCTGAAGAACGGGGAGAGGTTTGTGTAAACAAACCTCTCCCCGCGCTTCCTACACTGACTGTCAGTGATCGGCGGTTCCCTGTCATCGGGAACGCCAATCAATGACGTCACACGTACAGCCACGCCCCCCTACAGTAAAATAAACACAACACGTCACACTGACTCCTCCCCGCCCCCTAGTGGTTAACCCCTTCACTACAACTGTCATTTACATAGGAATCAGTGCTATTTAAATATCACTGATTTCTATATAAATGACAAATGTCCCAAAAATGTGTCAAAAATGTCCGATGTGTCCGCCATAATGTCGCAGTCACAATAAAAATCGCTGATCGCCGCCATTACTAGTAAAAAAAAAAATATTAATAAAAATGCTATAAAACTATCCCCTATTTTGTAAACGCTATAACTTTTGCGCAAACCAATCAATAATCGCTAATTGTGATTTTTTTTTACCAAAAATATGTAGAAGAATACGTATCGGCCGAAACTGAGGAAAAAAAATGTTTTTTTATATATTTTTGGGGGATATTTATTATAGCAAAAAGTAAAAAATATTGCATTTTTTTCAAAATTGTCCCTCTATTTTTGTTTATAGCGCAAAAAATAAAAACCGCAGGGGCGATCAAATACCACAAAAGAAAGCTCTATTTGTGGGAAAAAAAGGACGCCAATTTTGTTTGGGAGCCACGTCGCACGACCGCGCAATTGTCAGTTAAAGCGACGCAGTGCCGAATCGCAAAAAGGGGCCTGGTCCTTTGGCTGCCAATTGGTCCGGGGCTGAAGTGGTTAATAGGTAGATATTAATTTAAATGCTTAAGTGTGTGACTAAAAATGGCGTCATGGCAAGATGGCAGAATGTATTATCTTTGAAACCTGATATAAAGGTGCACAATGACTGGGTTAGCTAAAATAAATAGTGTTTTTATATCTGCCTAGTGTTTCATATTAGGTGGATCCAATTTACATATATATCTGGGAAAAAAAGTTACATTACCTTTAAGCTTTAAAAAAGTATTGCATTAACAAAATGCTTAGCATTTTTTTTTTTTGAATCTGTACTGCTTGAAGCTGCTAAATGTGGAGAAGAGTTTGTTGCATGTCCTAGGCAAGGTTACAAACTTAATTCTGGCACTACCCACAATATACAGTAATCCCATTTTACTTTAGGATTCATGGAGGTCATATGCAAATAGATACTTGGAGTGCAAAATCTATTTTGCTGCCTCTATCCTCTTTATCATTATCCCTTAAGCATATGCACAGTGGTTTACTATAGCTTTTGATCACACGTCATTAAAGTATGTACAGTGCATAACATAACATAACATTGACAACAACTTTCAATGCATTTATCACACTGGGTCACTTTCACTTCTACATTTTAATCTTTTTCTAATTCAAGATGTACCTTAGTCAAAACGTAAACTATTGTCAGTCATTTGTCCAGGTAATTTCATCTCTGCACAAAACCATTTATTTTTATTGTGGAGCCAGACTATGTTTTTTTATTTGTTTTTGTTACCGATTTACATGGAATATGGCTGCTGTACCCTGGGGTCTCTGTTGTTTTATAGTCACAGTTATTATTCCAGACTCGATACTTAACTCTTCCCACTGAAGTGCTATAGCCTAAATAAAAACATATACTGTTGGTCTTCTAAGTAATATAGGCTACTACTAGGGAACTTGTATGCACAAGTAGACAAACATTGTTTAGACAAGCTTTACTCCAGAAACTATCACATTAGGAACAAACAAACCATGCTGTTGCCATACTCTTCACAATTGTTCTTTTTTATCATATAACTTTTTATTCATTTTTTTTTTATTACAACAAATATAAGCAATAATGAATAAAAAAAGAGTAACATAGATTAGAATAGGGGTCGGATCTAGCTGTCAACCTAGATCTGATATTCAATAGCATCACATAATAGGTACAGATGAAAAAAAAAAAAAAAGATAAATTCAACCCCTTAATATTGCTTCACAACCTTATCAATCCAAAATAACACCCGAAAGCATGCAATCAAGTTCAAACATTATCTTCATTACCATGCAAGTAGATGACCTAATTCCTGTATACAAAAGATTAGGGATGGGCTTTATGTTCCGGTCGAACATGAGTTTGACTTGAACATTGTCTGTTCCCCCTTCGCTGAATAGCGAATAATTTGAGGTGTTTGTGGCAAATTCGAAAGCCGCGGAACACCCTTTAAAAGTCTATGGGAGAAATCCAAAACATTTTTAACCGCTTCCCGACCGCCTCACGCAGATATACTGTGGCAGAAGGGCATGTACAGGCAGATTAACGTACCTGTACGTTGCCCTTTAAGAGGCGGCTCGCAGGCGCGCCTGCCGGGAGCTCCGTGACCGTGATCGCAGGTCCCGCAGACCCGATGTCAACGGGGCTACCCGTGATCATCTCACGGTGAAGAAGTACAGGGAGATGCTAATGTAAACAAGTATCTCCCCGTTCTACCTAGTGACATTGTCACTGATCAGCTTTGCCTGTAATCGGGAGCGCTGATCAGTGATGTGTCACACACAGCACCTCCCCAACACAGTTAGAATCACTCCCTAGGACACACTTACAGTAATCAATGCAATTTTAATTTTTTAGCGTTGATCGCTGTATTAATGCCAATGGTCCCAAATGATCGCTGCCATTACTAGTAAAAAAAAATCAATAAAAATACGATAAAACTATCCCCTATTTTGTAGACACTATAACTTTTGCGCAAACCAATCAATAAACGCTTATTGCAATTTTTTTTTTTCCAAAAATATGTAGAAGAATACATATCAGCCTAAACTGAGGGAAAAAAAGAACACTTTAATATTTTTTGGGTATATTTATTATAGCAAAAAGTTAAAAATAATGTGTTTTTTTTTCAAATTCTCGCTATTTTTTTGTTTATAGCACAAAAAATAAAAAACGCAGAGGTGATCAAATACCACCAAAAGAAAGCTCTATTTGTGGTAATAGGAAGCCACGTCGTTTGGGAAGCCACGTCGCACGACCGTGCAATTGTTAGTTAAAGCGACAAAGTGCCAAATCGCAAAAAGTGCTCTGGTCAGGAAAGGGGTCAATTCTTCCAGGGCTGAAGTGGTTAAAGGTTAATATGCAAGTTATTGTCATAAAAAAGTGTTTGGGGACCTGGGTCCTGCCCCAGGGGACATGTATCAATGCAAAAAAAGTGTTAAAAACTTCTGTTTTTTCGGGAGCAGTGATTTTAATAATGCTTAAAGTGAAACAATAAAAGTGTAATATTCCTTTAAATTTCATACCTGGGGGGGTGTCTATAGTATGCCTGTAAAGTGGGGCATGTTTCCCATGTTTAGTACAGTCTGACAGCAAAATGAAATTTCTAAAGGAAAAAAAAAAAATTTAAAACTACTCGCGGCTATAATGAATTGTCAGTCCTGGCATAAAAACGGCATCGGATTCCCCAACAGGGGAACCCCGAACCAAAATTTTAAACAAATGCGTGGGGGTCCCCCTCAAAATGGTCCCCCAAAGTTCTGTTCTTGGACCTCCCCTATTTTTAATCTACACCTCCTCCCTGGGTCAGCTGATAGCCTCCCATGGCTTCCAATACCACCTCTACGCTGACGACACCCAAATCTATTTCTCTACCCCTCAACTCACTCCCTCTGTCTCCTCACGTATTACAAATTTACTTTCAGATATATCAGTCTGGATGTCACACCACTTCCTCAAACTCAATCTATCCAAAACCAAATGTATAATTCTTCCTCCCCCATATGCCCCTTCCCCTGATCTCTCTGTCAAAATCGATGGCACAACTATAAGCCCATCCCCACATGCCAAGGTTCTAGGTGTAGTCCTGGACTCTTAACTCTCCTTTAAGCACCACGTCCAATCACTGTCCAAATCCTGCTGCCTCAACCTCCGCAACATCTCCAAAATACGCCCCTTTCTAACCAATGACACAACAAAGCTTTTAATTCACTCGCTGGTCATCTCTCGCCTTGACTACTGCAACTTCCTTCTCATTGGCTTACCTCTACATAGTCTATAACCTCTTCAATCCATTTTGAATGCTGCTGCCTGACTCTGTCTCTGCTACCCCTCTCTTTCAATTCCTCCACTGGCTTCCACTCGGCCAAAAAATTTAATTCAAAATGCTAACAACTACGTACAAAGCCATCCACTATTTAGCCCCCAGCTATAACACTAGCCTAGTCTCTAAATACCAACCTACGCGTTCTCTTTGTTCCTCTCAATATCTTCTGCTCTCTAGCGCCCTCGTCACCTTCTCCCGTGCTCGCCTCCAGGACTTTTCCAAAGCCTCTCCAATCCTATGGAATGCCCTACCCCAATCTGTCCACTTATCTCCTACTCTATTAGCTTTTAGATGATCCCTGAAAACCCTTCTCTTCAGGGAGCCAGGATGAGCGGAGGTGAAGCTTGGGAGCAGTTCTGTGAGGAGCCATGGCGGGAAGACACCGCGCTGTTCCTCTGATTCCGGAACATCTCCGGTATATTCTGGCTCAGACTCCCGTCCTGAGCGCGGGGAGAGCGGGATCGGGAAGCCGACGCCTGTCGGGAAGCAGTTCCCATAGCGGTATTCCGTGTAAGGGCGAAAATGACCTCGTTAGGCAGGTAGTTAGTCCTGTGGCGACGGGAGCTCAGGATTCAAGCGGCCATCTCCGAGAACGGCCACGCCCCTCACCCTGATGAAAGTTAGTATAAAATATGATCCATTTTGAGGAAATTGCTGTTTTTCCAATTTTTATTCCATTTTGATTTAGAGTTTTTAATAAATGACAGAATATAGGTGAGAGATTGCTTAGTTCCTGGTTATCACGTGTGCTTGTATTTGCTGTTCTGGGTTGTTTGGAAGTGCTTTATTCTGACTGAAAATTGCCATATGTATGACCAATAGTAGTGCTGTGATGCAAATGAAAGCACCCTTTACATATCTTTTGAGATGCAAGGCCATAAGTCAGAGATACTTATGAAAATTTTCCAAATTTGATGCTACCAAATAAGCCCTAATTTTTTTCTCTAGGTCATACTGATACCCCTAAAAAAGTATACAACATATTTAAACTGATACATTTAGATTTGTATTGCAGTGAGATATTTGACCCAATACACTTTAAAAAAGTGTGATGATATTATAGCAATAGCATTTACATGCTGTGAAACTTATACATACAGTATCTACAGTATGTTACATTCTACCTTATTGAGATATGACTACATTTATACTCAAGTTATGAAAATCTATAAATGTTTTTTTTTCCAATAAGTTTTTATTGAGTTTATATGAAGAGTATAACATGATTTTTATTTATTGTTTAACTTAATCTGTGGACAGACACTTCCTGTCATTACACAACATACAAATTATCCTATCTAGAGCAAGGTACGGAAAGCTAAGTACAGCATCGCAAGCTTTTGGGATAAAGCTGACTAAGTGTTGTACAGGAACTAGTAATTTTACTGACATATTTTTCAGGATCATTCATGAATGGCTATCACCAGCCCATGGATGGGAACAGCAAAAGGTTAGTATGGCATTGATGCACACAATTTCACACAGTGCTGTATATGCCAGATTAAAGCCAGAGAAGCCTGCACACTACCACTAGTACTCTGCTAGATCCAAAGCATACCCTCATGCCAGAATCACAGAATGAAGGAGTGGCCCATCACAAGTATCAACATAGCAACTTACAACAGTTCATAACCTCCCATTTCCTCCTCCTCGTCAGCAGAATCTTCCAACTCCTCATCATTTTTTAAATGCTGGACATCTTCACACAACTCATCTGACTCCCAAAGTGCTGCTTAGTTTTGGAAGAAAGGCAGATGTCAATTTTGCATCAAGAAAAAGACTAAGTAAATATTAATGAGGGTTGACCACCTGAACTATCAAGAATCAGGGTTGGATTAAAGTCGGTGGGGAAACCTGGGAAAAATGGTGTGTTTGCCCCCCAACTCTTTTGGATAGATGAAAAGGGAGAAAAGAATGACAAACATTGACTGAGACAATAATCAACAGTCACCAGCAAAGTATTATTTTTCATTTTACACGCTTGGTTAGAACATGTCAGAATATCAGTGTTTCTAGAGCCACAGTTTCATGATTTCATATGACACAATTGAAAGTGATAAGCCTTATTAGATGGCTTATTAGTGGTTATATATTTTCCAAAACAAATTGTGCTGTCTCTGTAACACTCTCAGCAGATGGCCCCATAACATTAAATTAAGGTAAAACATGGATATATTTGGAAATATGCAGTAAACACAGAGGAAACTGTTAAGACAACACACTAGCAAATCATAACAATACATGGGTCACAAATTTGAGCAACATAATTGGAAGGCGTTTAGAAATCTCTGTGTGCTTTTTTTTCTTTCAAAAGGCTGGCAATTAAATATAATTTGCTATCAATTTAAACTGTATTAATATTTTTATTTGTAAATGTTACTACTGCTGTAGCACATCCCACAGCAAGAATGAATAAAAAAAAATATTTGCCTTTAGAATCCCCCCACTCCAGATGCATATTGAACATTTTAAGGATGGTATGGATTTTAAGGGGGGTACCTCAAACCAAAAAAAAAGAAAATATGTGTGAGGTCCTCCAGGATATCTATACCAGACCTGAAGGAGGGTCCACAAGCAAAAAAAATACAAAGCAAGTGTAAAAAAAAATACTAGCCAGACCCTTTCTGAGCATGCAGCCTGGCTGGCCAATGAAAACGGGACAAGCAGGAGTCCCCATCAAACAAAGCTAGGCTACATGCCATCAACATGGGGGGTGTCTTGCCAGGAAAATAATCTTGTCTCCATGTTGATGAGAACCCTGGCCAAGTGTTTGTGGGCAATAAGCTTATTGGGACCTTTAAAATTAAGGGGGCCCCTAAACACTAGCCCCCCATATGAAAGAGTAAGGGGTACATAGTAATAATTCACAAAAATATGTCATTAATGGAAAACAGTATAATATAAAACAAGCCAAGGCTAACACTGTCCTAAAACAAAAAAGGAATGGAAGTTCAGCGGCCAGCATCTAAAGTCAGAATACAGACTCCACAGATAATAGTAAAAATAAAAAATGCAGCGCTAGAACAGTAGCATAAAATAATAACAAAATATCAAGCAATGATAGAACTAATAAAAGTCCAATATCACAAGTCCATATATTGAAGAATGGGTATAGTAGCTAACATCCGTGCAGATAAAAGGGCTATAAGCGGGAGGGGCGTGGATGGCCGCAGAGTAAGATGGCCGTCTGACCCTGCAGCTCCGCTCAGTCTATGGACTCTCAGCAACGCTCTGCCCAATACAGCAACCTTCCTCTCCTCTCTCCCACACCAGAGGGGAGGTGGAACACAGGGGATCACAGCGGTATGTCCAGGAAGAAGAACCGCTCCTTCTATAAACAAAAAATTCTATAAGTCGCGTCACCTCACGGATTTTTACATGCTGACAGACATGAAGAGCAACCAAAATGGCGCCGAAGCGGCGTCTCTCCCTCCGTTCTCGTCAGCACAAACAACAGCACAGGAGCACTTTTGAAAGGAACTTATGAACTGAGATTTGCTATATGTTTATGTGCATGTCTTTTTTGGACTTTCACTGGTCACATTGATTGTCACTATTTCTAGCACAGTAGCACCTGTGGAAGGAACCTTACAATTAGAACTTTATGCTTATTTGCACGTATTACATTTTCACTGGCTACATGCTTTATATATATATATTTTTTGTATTTTTGGATTAATTTTGTATGCACTACAGTTATTATTATTTAAGGTACTTATATAATGGCTTCAATTTACACAGCACTTTACATATACATTGTACATTCACATCGGTCCCTACCCTCAAGGAGCTTACAATCCAAGGTCCCCAACTCACATTCTTATACTAGGGCCAATTTAGACAGAAGCCAATTAACCTACCAGCATGTCTTTGGAGTGTGGGAGGAAACCGGAGTGCACAGAGGAAACCCATGCAGGCACAGGGAAAAAATGCAAACTCCAGGCAGGTAGTGTCGTGTGTTGGGATTCAAACCAGTGACCCTTTTCACTGCTAGGTGAGAGTGCTACCCACTACAGCGCTGTGCCACTTTATTCAGGCTGTCAGTGCTGTACTCATACCCTTTTTCCATTTCAGGAGCATTACAGCAGAAGGTGTTCAGTATCTTACAGTTTGTTTTCTTTTTAAAGCAGTCATAACCTGAGTGGAAAATCTAAAAGCACAGAGACTAGTTGTGGCTCAATATGACTGTTTTGTACGTCTTCCTCCACACTTGTACTTTTGAGCTGCAGAGGTTTAGGTGAATCTTTAAGGTTGTTTGCAATAACTATTTTCCAGATTCTTTCAGGTTTTGCACAGTGTGTGTGCAAATACAAACTCCCCTAGTGGTGATAAATAACAATTGCAAGAAGGTGAACCCAAAAACTGGTAGTTTCACCCATGATTATCATCATTAGTTATCCCCAACCAAAACTGATATTCCAGTGTTAGACAGGTGCCAGTTGGTTTCCAATACTTCTCACACATGTCAGAGGTGAGATTTTCCCCAAATATTTTCTTATTATTTTCCTCACTCACTATACTAAGTTAAATGAATGCCAAAGAGACTGTAAACTCTCATGTCTTCTCTTGGTATTTTGATAGAGCACACATGCAAACCCTCCCGTGAACACCAAAATAATTGAGCATAAATACTTTTTTTTACATTATTTGGGAATTTGACATGACTGCTATCCCTCTTTCCACTCTGCATAGTCCAGAGTGCTGGAAGGAACGAAGCTGTAGTGTGTCATATATGCTTGGGATGCCATCAACTATGCTGCTAGAGTTAAAACAAAAATTGTCCATAAGAGAGAGAAAAAATGATGATAAACTGAGATGAAACAGCCTCCAAGTGTAGGTGCTCGATGACAGACGAGACAGGGATAAGGAGAGTACAGCCCATCCACCACAGACAGCTCTAGCCTCTCACCTCATAAATTTGACCCAAAAAGGTCACTCAGCATTTTCCCACACCATCTGGTAAAGACTTCCAATGATCAGATAATGAAGTTCAATCTTGTTATTATTGATATTTTCGTTCTGTGCCAAAAATTGTTCACATTATGTTTTGCTGATAGCCTTCTAAATGGGTACTCCTTGCCTGAATTCACCCAATGTTCAACCTAATCTGATATGTATAATATTATAAATGTAATTTTTATATAGTAACTAAACAATTTTTTTAAATTTTTCTAACTTTTTTCAGATTACATGTCTCTTGGTGTGCGGACTGTATCGACGAGCTAACGTTTCACAGCGTGCTAGCGTTGCAGGCTTTATGTGGGACGGATCTTGTGGGACGGATCTGTGGCTTATGTGGAGTCTATGTTGGGCTCATTCCTCTAGCTGTCACTCCTGGCTCGCTGCTATGCTACCATGCAGCCTCAGGTCATTTCCACTCTGCTACATTGCATGGCCTTAAAGTGCCACTGGGGGGAACCCTTAGCCCTGTTTTTCCCACTGGGATGCTTGCCCCGCTCGGTCCCACTTTTTGACGGCCGCTATTGCGGGCCGGGTGGTGATGCATGCGCACCCTGTCACAGCCGAGTCAGGTGATGCGAAAGTCTTACACTGCACACCTGACTGGGGCGTGTATATAAGGCACCAGCTGCAGCCTTATATCATGACAACTACCTCCATTTATGGATCCCTTATCCGGGCAAACTTCTACTCTACAATACAACCTGGTTAGGTATGTACGTACTGTTTTTACTCAACGGCTGGTGGTACTATTAGGATTATGTGGATTTACTTACCCTAGACATTCCTATTTTTACAGATGGTGTGGATCTGACCTGTTGTGGTGACAATTTTGCACTTTTTTGGTAGGTGTTGGTTTGGGGGTTTCTCAGACGGGGCTTTAAGATTTAGCAACACAAGCTTTAGCGACAAACATTGCTTGAAAGTGACACTATTTTAGTTTGGCCAGTTAAAAGTCAACTACATGAATGAAGTCACTTTGTAAAGGTGCTAAACTGACTAGCTTTTTGGTAGAAGTTTGTGTGATGGAGACCCCCTCTAGTATCCACTGGAGCACATGTGTGGAAAAGCATAATAAAAAGGGGGTTTGGGTGTCCCAGCACTAGTGCTCTAGAGTCCAGATGGGTAAACAGCTACTGAGTGACCTCTCCTTTACATTGAATAAATTGGCTTTACATTCTTGATGACATTTCTAGTGAGAACAAACTTCCTTTCCCCAAAAAAAACAACCAAACATCGTATTATAAGTGGCCGAACGATCGAGGTTGCGTACGATCGAATGCACACACACACGACCATGACAGTGGCAGAAAGATCGAGGCTGAGTACGATCGAATGCACAGACGAACCTGAAAGTGGCCATTTTGGAATGTACAACTTGGTAAAAATCAAAACACATGGAAAGCCAAGGTTCCCCACGGCAACTGTTGATGATATTAGAAAGAAAATTGGCAGCCTGAGGAGTGCGTATATCAGGGAGAGGAAGAAGGTCGTGAAGTCTGAGGAAACTGCAACTTCAGCAGATGAGGTCTATGTCCCCAAGCTCTGGTACTATCAGAGTCTCCATTTTCTGAAGGACCAGGCTGATGTCACGGAGCCAACCTCAACTCCTCCTTCCACGCTTCCTTGCGCACAGCCCACCCCTGATGAGGCTTTCCGAGGAGCAACCTGGGCCTTCCAGTCTGGAAGAGGTGGAGGAGCCCAGCTTGTTCCAGGTATAGTAGTTTTGTTACCATTTATGGGAATAATGAATGATGTTCACTTAATTCAGGATCCCCAATTGCTTAGTTCCTAACGTGTTTGACATATCAACAGACAGTGGTGTGGGAGACATTTGGGCCAGAATCTAAACTGCTGGGCTTAGAATTGTATGGTTTTCTATTTTTACAGATGGTGTGGATCTGACCTTCTTTGCACTTTCTGGGCTTTAAGTTTTAGCGATATGCTTAAAAAGACTCCTACATGATGCAAATCTTCCATATTTTAGTACTTTTCCAGCTTTATTGATACTGGTATTACTTTTATTTACTGACTATTGCTATCAGGTGAGACCATATCCTATTAGTTACACACTGCAAGCCCCCCCTCTTCCTTTTTCAAACCCCTCCCCCCTCCCCATCCCTCTTTTAGGACCATTTTTAATTTGGCTCCTTATATTTCATAGATTACTTTTTTTGCTATTTTAAAGCTATATGAAGATCTCAGCCACATACTACAGATTAAAACCACTTCCCGACGACACACAACGATGTACGCTGTCAGAATGGCACGGACAGGCATTAGGGCGTACAGGTACGTCCCCTTTAAGATGCCGCCGTGCCATCGAGCACGCGCCGCCGGCGGCGTACGCTCGCGCCAGTCTGGACCCCCGTGAGGCCGGTCGTGGGTCCTGCGGACTCGATCGTCTCACGGGAAGGCTGAACGGGGTGATGCGGAAATAAAAAGCATCTCCCCGTTCTGCCTAGCAACTAGTGACGCCGATCTCTGCTCCCTGTGATTAGAGCAGAGATCAGCATTCACTAGCTCACAGCCACCCCCCCCCCACAGTTAGAAACACGCCTCTAGGAACATATAACCCCTACACTGCCACCTAGTGGTTAACCCCCTCACCTCCAGTGTCATTTACACAGGAATCAGTGCATTTAAATAGCACTGATTGCTGTATAAATGAAAATGGTCCCAAAAATGTGTCAAAAATGTCCGATGTGTCCGCTATAATGTCGCAGTCACAATAAAAATCGTTGATTGCCACCATTGCTAGTAAAAAAAAAAAATATTAATAAAAATGCTATAAAACTATCCCCTATTTTGTAAATGCTATAACTTCTGCGCAAACCAATCAATAATCGCTTATTGCGATTTTTTTTACCAAAAATATGTAGAAGAATACGTATCAGCCTAAACTGAGGAAAAAACGTTTTTTTATATATTTTTGGGGGATATTTATTATAGCAAAAAGTAAAAAATAATGTGTTTTTTTAAAAATTGTCGCTCTTTTTTTATTTATAGCGCAAAAAATAAAAACCGCAGGGTCGATCAAATACCACCAAAAGAAAGCTCTATTTGTGGGAAAAAAGGACGTAAATTTTGTTTGGGAGTCATGTCGCACGACCGAGCAATTGTCAGTTAACCACCTGATAACTGGGCACTTAAACCCCCCTCGTGACCAGACCAATTTTCAGCTTTCGGCGCTGATGCACTTGGAATGACAATTGCCCGGTCATACGACACTGTACCCAAATGAAATTGTTATAATTTTTTCCCCACAAATAGAGCTTTCTTTTGGTGGTATTTGATCACCTCTGCGTTTTTTATTTTTTGCGCAATAAACAAAAGAAGAGCGAAAAATTTAAAAAAAAAACAATATATTTTACTTTTTGCTATAATAAATTTCCCCAAAAAATATATAAAAAAACATTTTTTTTCCTCAGTTTAGGCCGAAACGTTTTCTTCTACATATTTTTGGTAAAAAAAATCGCAATTAGCGATTATTGATTAGTTTGCGCAAAAGTTATAGCGTTTACAAAATAGGGGATAGTTTTTATAGCATTTTTATTAATATTTTTTTTTTACTAGTAATGGCGGTGATCAGCGATTTTTATTGTGACTGCGACATTACGGCGGACACATCGGACATTTTTGACACATGTTTGGCACCATTGTCATTTTTTACAGCAATCAATGCTATTTAAATGCATTGATTCATGTATAAATGACACTGGCAGTGAAGGGGTTAACCACTAGGGGGCGGGGAGGGGTTAATTATGTTCCCTGGGAGTGTTTCTTACTGTGGGGGGAGGGGACTCACAAGGGGAAGAGACCGATCGGTGTTTCTCTGTACAGAGAACACACCATCGGCTCCTCTCCTCTGACAGGACCGTTGATCTGTGTGTTTACACACACAGATCCACGGTCCCGCTGTGTTACCGGGCAATCGCGGGTGCCCAGCGGACATCGCGGCCGCTGGGCACACGCATCGGGTGCCCAGTGACACGGCGAGCGAGCGCGCGCGCGCGGCGCGCGCGCGCTCCCTGGAGTGCACAGAAGGGGAGAACGTCATATGACGTACTCCCGGCACAACAGATCCGCACTGTAGCCGTCATTTGGCTATGGCGCGGATCTCAGGCAGTTAAAGCAACGCAGTGCCGAAAGTGGTCTGGTCTTAAGCCAGCAAAATGGTCCGGTCTGAAAGTGGTTAAATATCCTTAATCTACAAATATCTATTATTCTTATTAAGGTAGGCATTTGTATGATCCTGTTCAAACGACGCATGAAAATATCCGGATTAGGGCGAAGTTTGCCAATTATCTTTACATATATAATACATATATATATATATATATACATTTTTATTTTTACTTTTTTCTATCTGTCACGCCTCACATATCGCTCGTTGCGCACCTTGCATGTTGTGTGTCTATTCGTTTGCTCCTGGGCGCTGTCTTGGTGCTCTCTGCATACTATGCTAAATCTGAGACTATCTACTTACTTATATTATATATAGCTTTATTGGGCTATATTTATTGACTGTCTCTTTCTCTCATTAGAATATATACAAATCGACTAAAGAAGCGATTTTCGCGAAACATGTAGAACTTATTTTATTGTTACATTATAGTCTAGCCATGCATGTCTATCATGACATGTTTTTGACATCTAATACTGGAGAGGTCTAGCTGCCACTGTAGCAATACTGCAGTATTTTAATGTGTTTTTTTATAAGAAAATCTCTATGTACTAATTGTTAATAAAAATGTATTGTTTATCTCTTATGATTTCTGCCTAGAAAGTAAATTTTTTCACTTACATTTAAAGCCAAGGGTATGTCTGTATGTTTTAAACCAAAGAGATGTCCGCGGGCTACATCAGACGTGACTCCCCCCATATGCATTACATCATGTGGGCGGGACTTCATCAGTGGGTTCAGAATCACGCTGATTCCCCGCTCATATGTACTCAATATCATAGCAACACAATGCTAACAAAATCGGTCTCTCTGCACAGAGCGGCGCAGCTCCACGTCATACCTTGAAAATATAAAATGAGCACGGCGCCAAATAAAAATACATACAATAATGTAATGCTGCACCAAAAAGTGAAGTACTAATATAGCAAAAAATTATCAAAATTTGGGTGCAAAACCATGTACAAATACCCAATCCAATGTGGGTATGCAGTAAAATAATAATCAACACATGACCATGAATAAAATAACAAATTGTCCACCATATAAATGTGAAATTATATATATCTATATATATATCTATGGTGAAAAATATACATATACACATATATTAAGGTGAATTGAAAATCCTTTTATATAATTGTGTAGATTCTTCTTTATACACTGTACTCCAACACAGTGCCTTCCTAAAGTGCAGATGTGCTTAATTCGTATAAACTGTGCTTCCCCTGAAGTGACACATCAAACTGCTCACCAGATATCCCTGGATTTTTCCTGAAGACGTGCGCATGAGCACGAAATGCATTGAGAACGAGGCTTGAGACACAAGATACAGGAGCCCTCATTTCTATTGTTAGCTTAGACGCACACCGTGTTTCCTGCCTCATGATCATAGTGACGGACTGCCCCCTGCCTCATCCATCAGCTGAGCTGCCTATCGTTACAGTGTTTATGGCATGTAAGTGCTTTTAAAATAAAAGAGACTTTATTACACTATATCGCCTTCTCTGTGGCTCGTATTTGGGGGAGTCATCTTTCACAGATATAGGGTTAATGAGTGCTGGATTGGCACTTTAAAGTGTAAAATTTGGAGGATTACCATTCATTGACTGGAGTTCGATCGATAATTAAACGGTCGTTTGGAGTGTGGTCTGGCTTGGAGAATCCTGGTTCATTGAGGAATCCTTTTCTTACTTTATATGCCTGGTGGTCACCTTGTGGCCAGGGATATCTGGTGAGCAGTTTGATGTGTCAATTCGGGTGAAGCACAGTTTATAAGAATTAAGCACATCTGCACTTTAGGAAGGCACGGTGTTGGAGTACAGTGTATAAAGAAGAATCTACACGATTATATAAAAGGATTTTCAATTCACCTTAATATATGTGTATATGTATATTTTTCACCATAGGTATATATCTATATATATAGATATATATAATTTCACATTTTTGATATATATGATGGACAGTTTGGTATTTTACTCATGGTCATGTGTTGATTATTATTTTACTGCATATCCACGTTAGATTGGGTATTTGTACATGGATTTGCGCCCAATTTTTTATAATTTTTTGCACGTCATACCTTGCCTGACTCCAAACAACAAGAGAACCGATAATCATAAAAATTAGCACCTATAATAAAAAATTCATACCACCAATACTCAAAGGCAATGTAGAGTGCTAAATTATGCAAAAGAGGTTCAAATAAGCGTACAGCAATCTCACCGTCATCAGTGCTTGCTAATTCTTTAGAAATTTAAAGGGGCCCTCCGCTTACTTAACAAAACCTGAGAATAGGTAATTTTTTGTTAAAACATTTTTTTATGTAAACATGTCCATGTCACTCCACGGCCATCTCCTTGATTCCAAATCATCACAAAAAATACAACATATCATTAAAATTACAAATCAATAATAGAAATTACATAATAAAACTATCTATCAGAAATAAAACAATTAAGATCAAAATCATTCAAGCCAGCAGGGGTCATAACCTTGGTTCCATAAATCCAGAAAGATTTGTGGCGACTTAGCTGGCAAATATAATTACCCCCTCTCCAGTGTCGAGACTTTCTCAATCCCCCAAAATTTTAGGCCTTTGGGGTCACGGTGGTGGCATGTCTAGACACCCTATGTGTTTTGAGGCCCTTCTTTATATTATTAATATGTTCCCCTACTCGCACATTTCGTTTTTCGTAGAAAATTGTATTCGTCCGAAAATCCAAATTAATTAAGGTTGAATCTTTCATTGAAGGCTTATGGTGTCTGTCGAATGTTCAAAGAAGATTCGACGGAGCAGCTAAATTGTATGACTCTGTATAGTTTAGCTGCAATTCCACCCAATTCCAGCAGCAATCTTTTCTCCCTACGTCCAATCTTTCCTCTCTGCGTCAAATCTTTCCTCTCTACGTCAAATCTCTTCTCTCTCTGTCAAATCTTTTCTCTCTATGTAGAATAATCTTGGACTAATAGAGTTAAGGTTAGGCACATTCGACCACAGGTTCAATGGACACACATTGTTATTGTCAGCGTTGAATCTCCTATCTATATCGAACTGTTGTCACAACGAAAATAAAGCATTTGTTTATGTCGAATCTTTTGTTTTTCAGATTCTGCACTTTCGTTATCGTTTGGTAAAACGATAACAAAAATACCTGAAATTCGGACGAAAATGCATTCGGACGAAAACGAATGCACATGTCTACTAGATACAGCGCCTCCTTGTGACTCAAAACCCTCCCCCCTCCTATTTTTACCCTTCTCTACCAAGAAATGTAGTTCCTCCTTAAGTTTCTCCGGTACACACGGTTGGAAATTCCGACCACAAAGTCTGTCGGATTTTTTCAGATGGATTTTGTCTGAAACTGGTGTTGCATACACACGGTTGGACAATGTTGGCAGAAAATCCGATTGTTCCAAATGTGGTGATGTTCGTTGCGTACTATAGAACTACGTAGAGGCTAGTAGCCAATAGCTTTGGTCTCGTAATTTGATCTGAGCATGCGTGGCACTTTGTCCGTCGGAATTCTCTACACACGATCGGAAAAAGTCCGATCGGATTTTGTTGTTGGAAAATTTGAGAGCAGGATCTCAAATTTTTTCCGTCTGAAATTCCGATGGAAAAAGTCAGATCGAGCCCACACACGGCGGCTTTTCCGACAACATGGTCCGATCGGACATTTTCCGTCGGAATTTCCGACCGTGTGTACGGGGCATAACAGTTGATAAGTGTCACGGTCACTTAATAGTCTGAACATTTCTTCTTGATAATAAGTTTTACTAAGTACCACCAATCCTTCTCTTTTATCAGCAGGTCGAATAACTATATCCTTCCTATTTTCTAAAGAATTAATGCCTTTCTTAATATGTTGAGAATCACTGATCTCTTTCACCTTAAGGGTATCTAAATCACTGCACACCATGTTTCTGAATACTTCTAAGTGTATGTTGTCTGGACAGGGGGGATTGAATACAGATTTATTCCTAAAATTTGAATATCTGATCTAAGTTTGGGAAAAATTCCTCTGCACTCAATCCTTGAATGTAATTCTAAACATTAATATAAGTCTGGAACTTATTTTGATTACTAATAGGGGAAAATGTCAAACCTTTGTCTAAAACTTGTATCTCATCCTCTGTTAAGGGAGTTCCGCTTATGTTGTAGATACCTGTGCCTAGTGGGGTCCTCTACATCCTCTGTCTTTTCTTTTTAAACTGTATTGACTGTTTCCAGTTTGACCTTGTTGGGGGGGAATAATCTCTCCAACCTCCCTCCCAATAGGTAGTTTGCAGAGGAGGTCCCCTCCAAGGGGTCCTGTTGCCCTAAAAAATAATGTTGTTGATGTTCATCCCATTTATCCTACAAGGGGGCAAATCTATTAGAAGTAGAAACCGGTCCTCTCCGTACCTTATAGTGACCTCTCCCCCTATTGGGTCCCATTCTCCATAGAGCTTCACCATTATAAGAAGTATTCTGAATGGGGCCACCTCTAAAGGGTGATTGATGGTAGTTCCCTCTTCCTCTCCCTCTTGTGGTGTTACCCCTACGTCCTCATACGGTGGATAATCCTTCACCCAAGGTTGCTCCTGTTCATAAACAATATGTTGAATGGGTAAAGTAGGATGAGCATAATTAGTGACAGTAGGGACTCCAATTGGGACCATAGGTTTCATTTCATTGGAGGATTGCCATTTGTATGCAAAGTTACTTCCAAAATTATTAAGGTCCCTCAAAAATGTCTTTCTGTTTTTTTTATATTGTGTCTCTTTATCCAATTTATTTAACTTATTTTTTAATTCACCTAATAAAATCGGTGGTATATTTTTAAAGGGGTTGTAAACCTACATGTTTTTTCACCTTAATGCATCTTATGCATTAAGGTGAAAAAACACCTGGCAGTGACTGGCCCCCCAGACCCTCCCGTTTTACTTACCTGAGCCCTGGAACTTGACCCACAGGGATGCGCTGTCTCTCTGCCTCTGCCTCTTTCTCGTGCAGGAAATTAAAAGAAATATCCCCAGTGGCCAAAAAAAACCTGGGTTAAAACCCTTACTCTATACAAAAATTAAAAAAGGTTTGCCTTTAGTTTGTATTATCCACTGTAGCCAGATTCCAGGGGGCTTGTCACATGTAGGAGAATATTATCTGCTTTATGTTTGTCCTGTACAAATTTCTCTGCTTTATGCATTACCAATCCAGTCTTCCATGGCAAGGTTGTGATGAGCTACTTAGTACTAATGCTTTCATACATCAGGCTATAGTGAGTGTGTTTGAGAATATACACTGATCAGCCATAACATTATGACCACCCACCTATAAATAAAAGAGTATGGCCCCCTTTTTTTAATGTTCTCCTCTTTCTTCTCTCTCCCTTCTTCTTACCCCATCCCCCACCCCTCCCTATCCTCCACGTCCCCAGTCTTCGCCTCATAGTGTCCATAAACTCCTGCACTCTACAATACTTGCACAGATTTCTGTGGTATACTCGAGTGGGTGATTTAAAACTCACTCAAAAGATAACATTACCTCTTCAGATCCAAGTATGCAACACTCCACCCTTAAAATAGTCTCATTAGATGTCAAGGGTCTCAATACTCCCGAAAAACGCAGTCAGGTCTTAAATATGATGCACAGCCTTAGAGATGATGTGGTGTTCCTTCAGGAAACACACTTCCGCACAGACTCTATCCCCAAACTTAGGCACAGTTCATACCCTACATATTACCATGCAACTAACTCTCTTGTCAAAACTAAAGGGGTTACGATATTAATTGAAAAAAATCTACATTGGCAACTTACAGAATCCCTTGAAGATTCAGAAGGCCGATACCTGTTTCTAAAAGGGCTCATTCAAGGCAGACCATTGACCTTAGCCAACATTTATAGCCCAAACAAATCCCAAGTACGTTTTTTTCAGTGCCAGCTACTTGCGGGTTTTCAGACGGGCCTAACCATCTTAGAAGGGGATTTTAATATGGCATTACATTCCCTACTAGACACATCATCTAGCTCCTCATCCCTACCATATAGAGCTCTACACTAAATCAAAACAGAACTCCAAGAACTCCTCTTACATGTGGCAGAAAAAGATTTTTCCTTCTTTTTAGCCCCGCATAACAAATATTCCATAATCAACTATCCCTTTCTTTCCCAAAAAGACCTCCAACTCCTAACCTCCACAACAATAGAATCCAATCACTCTTACTCTAACCCTCCCAGATAAGGTTCCCTTCACCAAAATTTGGCGCCTTGACTCTTCCCTGATGACCTCGGAGACCAATGTGAATTGCATAAACACATCCATTTGTGAATTCTTTGCAGATAATGACACCCCGGAGGTAGCTCCACTTACCCAGTGGCAAGCACACAAATGTGTCATCAGGGGTAGGTTCTTGCCACAAAAAGCAGCCCGAAAAAAATTCAACAAGCAACAATTTCAGAATTGCTTAATAAAATATGAAATCTTGAATTGGCTCACAAACAATCCCAAGCTTAACAAACCTACGAATAGCTTATACAGGCCAGAACATCACTTCTTGAGGTACTAGAACGTAAAGTCTAACGCAAAATTATTTTAACCCAAAAACTCTTTTATGAACACGGCAAAAAAACCCTAACCCAAAAAAAATGTTTAAATCCCTTACGAACTAATAGGAGAACTCTCCAAAAATTTGAAACAAGATCATAGGCATACTAGTCAATATGTTGGTGATTTTAAAAACACATTTTTCTTCTTTTCGCTTTTAACATATAAAGTAATAACTCTAAGGCCCCTTTCACACGGACGGGCCGTTCAGATCCGCCTGTCAGTTTTGACGGCGGATCTGAACGGGCGCTCCATGTTACTCTATGGAGCGTCGGATGTCAGTGGAGACATGTCCGCTGACATCCGACCCGGTCCGATCCGCCAAAAGCAGACGGATGTGCAAGTAGGCAACCGTATAATGGTTGTCTCAACCCCGCGCTTGAAAAATCTTATACAATTAAAAATTGATTGATAATTGCTACAAAATGTGCTTATGATTGAACATTAGCTAGATTAAATATTAGTTAAGCTGCTCCCTTTGAAATCCTTGGATTTAATTGATGGTGTGGTTTGGCAAAACGGGGCGCTATTATATCTAAAAAAAGTGTTCTATAATAATATATAACTAAATATATTTGGATAGTGATATGTTTCTGGTTTTCATTGATCTCTCAAGTGAGTGGTCGGTGCCTATATTTTGGTGTAGGTGTCCCTAATACGGAAACCGTGTGGATTCAAATCTATATTGTTGGCACACTAGTGTGCCGTATTAAATAAAATAAAATAAACCCATATATTCCTATCTAGTGTCAATTAAAGTGATCCTGTTTTGATACATTGGACTCACTGAGTGAAATAAATTGAATTGCTAAAGGCACACCCTTGCCTTTTAGCTCAAAGTGCTAATGTGGTGTTGTGCTTATGGTGCGACACCGTAATAGTTGACTATACAGTTATATGTGCTCCCGCATAAAATACCCAATCCTTATGGTAGATTTACATCATAATTACATCAATTTAGCAACCGTTGCAATTATATCACTAGATGGCTCCACAAGCCTTGAAGCCCCAAGTGATCAAAATCCTCCTTGGGAAAGTCTTTGTGCACAACTCATAAGAAATAAAAATTAAAACATATGTGAAAAGAAGAAAAAGTTAATGAATCAATTCTTTTGGTTGTTGAGTGTTGAATTCACTCATTTCCTAGGTAGCGTGAGTCCCTTCACCACATCAAATTCTTCCTTCACCCAAAGTGATTAAACAGATTGTAGCTGGCCGCTTACCAGATGTTGTTGATTGCTTTACTTAAAAAACAATCAAATGCACTTTTACAGGACTTAGCCTGTTCTCAGATACACCAAAACTTTTTAGACAGCTCTTCCTCCTCACAGATCAGTTCAGGTCAGAATGGATACATGTATGGGATCAGAGAAAAACACCTCATAGTGTAATCTTGCTTTTATTTTTAAAATGGATAAAAACAGCATTAGCCAAATGGCCACTTACATTTCCCGGTGCCCGCCCGACACTGGGGCTGCTCGCCTTTACGGTCGATAATGTGGTTTGGAGGATCTCTCCCTAGGTAATTCCCGCTGTGGATCGGCGTGCGTTCCACCTGCTGTTGCCGACAACCAGACAGACCGGAAATTCAGGGATGTTTGCACTTGGTTTGTGATCAGGTACCGCCTCCGACGCACGTTTCGTGATGTCACGTCTTCAGGGTGGCGTGCCTGATCACCGTGTTTACCCTAGTTATGTATTGTTTCCCATTAGCAATCCCGCCAATGGGAAACTTTGTTATGCGCAGCCTCAGTGCCGACGGGGCTCCTATTGCGGACCTGCAGCTTGTAAACAAACATACAACATTTGGAACAGATTAAAACATTAATAAAACTCATACCGCTAATATTTACTGGATTTTGATTATATGAATGGAGTGCTTTATATTAAGGTATCTGATATTGCATATCTATTTTTATTTTTATTTTGGATAACAAGAAACCTTTGCGGACTTCCTAAGCTTCAGCATTATAGTTATTTTTGTATTTTATATTTGCCATACTTATACTTTGTTTAATTTATTGGGAACTTTAATTATTTAACAACCTCAAATCCTGTATTAGATGTTTGTGACATCTGAAACAGGTGTAACAGGAGACCTACAGTACTGATAATATTCCACTAGGTGTCCCACCTTTTGGATCTAGCTAGTCTTTCTTACTGTTACGCTTTGGCAAGCAGACGGATGGCCACACGTCCAGATCCTTCGCTGGTGGATCGGATCGGGTGAGATCGGATGAAAACGGACACACTGTCCGTTTTCATCCGATCTCTCCATAGAGATCAGCGGCGCTCGCAAGCCCCTCCCCGCTCAGTGAGCGGAGAGGGACTTGTCATCCGCCGGCTCAGCGGAGATCAACGGACAGATCTCCTGCTGAGCCGGCGGACAGAGGCGGACTCCGTGCAAGCGGAGTCCGCCTCGCCTGAAAGGGGCCTTATGCCCCGTACTCATGATCGGACATTGATCAGACATTTCGAGAGCCAGATCTCAAATTTTGTGTGTTGGAAATTCCGATGGAAAATGTCCGATGGAGCCTACACACGGTCGGAATTTCCAACAAACAGCTCCCATCGTATGCCGTGTGTACGCGGCATAAGAAGACGGTATGATAGGAGAGCTGACAAAACATTTCTTGATCCGTAGGCTACTAGTTTTTTTTTTGGAAAAGTGTTTAAAACTACAGAAAAATTGTTAAAAGCACCTTGACAGTCCCTAAGGGGGGGGGGGGGGGGGGGTTGCAAATCCACTTGCTTACGCATACTAATTGTTTTATATGCTATTAGAAGAAGAGACATTATTATCTTATTACATGGTCAGTTGATTAGCATACCTATATAAATCATCCAAACTTTTCATTTGTTTACTATTGAGAAAGGGAAATTTCATTAAATTTCATTAAACATTTCATTAAACACATTCAATTAAATGTGTAACTGTAAAGTGAAGATATAAATTGTGTTAATCGTGTTGAGTATGTTTGTCCTAATGAGGTTATCCATTTTATGAATTCTCCTGTAAAAATCTTGCTCTGTTATAAGCATGATAATGAAAGATATTTGGTATATGGAAACAGTACTGAATATAATCAAGGTGAAGACTGTAGAAAGGTGCATAATATTAAAAATGCTTTATAATACTATTTTTTTTTTGTTTTTATTGTGATTAGGTGAGGTGTTACCTGTGATGAAAAACATTTTGTTATACATTTCCATTTTCATCGTTTTGCAGTTTTGGACATTTGCATATTAGTTTTAACAAATACAAATAATACTAATGTTATTCCAACTATTTAATTAAACATTTTTTCCTATTTATGTAAAATATAGGGATGGCAAATATGAACTAGGAAATGGGTTCATATTCACCGCCGCACAGAATTCATGCAAATTAAGAATTTTTACCGTTTGGTATATGAGCAAACTTAAAATTGTGTTCACCCACCACCTAAAGCAAAATGCTGGCTGTAGCCAGAAGTTACTAATTTTAGTGACAGTATTATTGCTCCAACTAAACTACAACTTCCTGCGTAAGTCGTAAGTATTGTTGGTTGCTAAGATGCAAGTGGCTGCCGGCCTCTTAGCAGCAATGATATTAGCTGCTAGGATGTTGGCTGCCACAAAGTAATTGGTTGTTATGGCACACTTTAACAATTAATGCCAGCTTCTAAAGAAAAAAGGATGTGAGGTCCACCCTAGGTTGCTACCAAACCCATATCCTCAATGGCATGCAATTTCCCAAAAAACAGCATTGGGTCCCCCCGAAATCCATAACAAACCCTTATCTGAGCATACAGCCTGGTTGGTCAGGAATGCAGGGCAGTGAGCATGCATTTCCCACCCTGAAGCATGCCAAGCTATATGCCCTAAACATTGGGGGAGTACTTTGCCTTATTAAAATAGTTGCTCCCCTCAATACAGTATTTTTAAATGTTATTTTTTTTGCATTGTTGCATATCCCCCAAGACAGTAACCAACTCCCCAATGACTTTTCTTGATTTGGGGGTCCCCAGGTAATTTCTTTCAACCAACACCAAGCAGTAAGGGTATTTTAATTTACTGGCGGGCAATTTAAATGGCATTATTTAGTACATCCAACAGATGAGCCACTTCACATGCAGGTTTAAAGTGGTTCTAAAGTCAAAGAGTTTTTTACCTAAGGCCCTTTTCAGACAGGTGGATTCTGCCAGGAGATCCGCCTGCTCAGCTGGAATCTCTCCACTGATCCCTGCTGAGCAGGCAGATGACAGGTCCGTGTCTGCTTTTGCCTATGCAGAATAGACATGGACACAGCCCAATTTCCTCTATGGGAAGTTGGATGGAAACAGACCACCTGTCACATAAGAGTACCGGAAACAGAAGAATAGTGTGATAGGTAGACAACTAGAAGCCTACATAGGACATTTATCAATTCTGTTGCACAGCACATGAATGCTAAACAAGAACAATAAGTCAAATTGTGCAACAGATTAACTAGGTTACAGCCTAAATAATAATGCACGTTTCTCTCTGCTACTGTATCTCATCTACAGTGATACATTTTTCTCAAATTTGCAAGATTATCTCAGTTGGCTTACCAGGATTCTCATGTAAAGGGGTCACAAATACAAGATAAAAATGTTGCAAAAACTTCTCCAAATGAGAGGCAGCCTGATTTGCATTAAAACATTAGGAATGAGCTGAATGTTTGATCAGAATGTGGGTTTGGACCAAACATTCAGATGTTTGCCAGAATTCCATATGCTTAAGGCATTCAATGTGGACAAACATGATGACTTTCTGCTGTCACTGGTTTCTAACTAAGCAGCAAGTGCCTGCAACCACTGACATCACCCAACCCATCCACACACATGACCAGGAATCCCCAGCCATGTAAATACTGATACAGGGATAGAAGGTGACATCATTGTATCATTGTATAAATATTGCACATGGCAATAAAATTTGGTGAGTGGCATTATTGTGTTAAGGTTTTGGCTGTCGGTGGGTGTCATCAGCATCGTGAATGATGTGGATCTATATTGTGGGACTTTTGTTTTCTAATAAAGGACTTGTCAATAGGGATGAGCCCAATGTTCGCCGAATAGTGAACAATTTGGGGTGTTTGTGGCAAATTCAAAAACTCCCTTTAAAAGTCTATGGGAGAAGTCAAAAGTGCTAATTTTAAAGGCTTATATGCATGGTATTGTCATAAAAATATTTTTCGGGAGCAGTGATTTTAATAATGCTTAAAGTGAAACAAAAAAAGTGAAAAAATTCCTTTAAATTTCATACCTGAGGGGTGTCTATAGTATGCCTGTAAAGTGGCGCATGTTTCCCGTGTTTAGAACAGTCCGAAAGCAAAATTACATTTCTAAAGGAAAAGTAATTTAAAAGTACTTTGGGCTATAATGAATTGTTGGTCCTGGCAATACACATAAAAGTCATTGAAAAAAACGGCATGGGATTCCCCCACAGGGGAACCCCAAACAAAAATTTTAAAAAAATGCGTGGGGGTCCCCCCAAATTCCATTCCAGGCCCTTCAGGTCTGGTATGGATATTAAGGGGAACCCCACACCAAAATGTAAAAAAAATGGTGTGGGGGTCCCCCTCAAAATCCATACCAGACCCTTATCCGAGCATGCAACCTGGCAGGCCACAGGAAAATAGGGGGGGAGGAGAGAGCACCCCCCCTCATGAACCATACCAGGCCACATGCCCTCAATATGGGGAGGGTGCTTTGGGGTAGCGGCCCCCCTAATCCTCATCCCCACAACCCTTGCACGGTGGTTGTGGGGGTCTGTGGGTGGGGGACATATCGGAATCTGGAAGCCCCCTTTAACAAGGGGACCCCCAGATCCCGGTCTCCCCCCTGTGTGAACAGGTAACGGAGTACAAATGTACCCCTACCATTTCACAAAAAAAGACATGTCTTGGGACAATTCCTTTATTAAAAAATAAAAAAATAAAAGTGTCCCACGAAGTCCATTCAACTTCTCTCGCTCCGACAGACCGAGAAAAAAAAAAAAGCTGCACGCTGCCACGATCATGCCTCATGGGAGGCACCCACCGTAATGACCACCTCTCAGTTGACAGCTCTTTTATAACTGAGGGCGGGGCCATGTGATGATGGCGCCGAGTGACCCTGCCCCCCTCTGACGCACGGGGACACCCCTATGGCTTGCCCGTAGCATCAGAGGGGGCGGGGTCACTCGGTTGTCACCTGAGAGGCGGTCATACAGGGGGGAGGCTCTGGGATCTGGGGCTTCCAGATTCCAATAAGGTGCTTTGGGGGGCCACTACCCCAAAGCACCCTCCCCATGTTGAGGGCATGTGGCCTGGTACAGTTTAGGAGGGGGGGCGCTCTCTCGCCCCCCCTCTTTTCCTGCGGCCTGCCAGGTTGCGTGCTCAGATAAGGGTCTGGTATGGATTTTGAGGGGGACCCCCACGCCATATTTTTTTAAATTTTGGTGCAGGGTTCCCCTTAATATCCATACCAGACCTGAAGGGCCATAAACACATAAGCCTGCTCACCTGCTCACCATCCTTGTGGCCTCCTAAAATGGTGACAATACAATGCAGGCATCGTTAATGATAAACCATTGGCGTGGGAAAAAAAGCTGAGGTGGCCTAAGCATGTCATTGTGCCGTACTGGCACAGGTACTCATTAACGGCCCTCTGCTGCATGTATAGCCGCTGCAGCATTCCCAAAGTTGAGTTCCACCTGGTGGGCATGTCGCAAATCAGGTGGTTTACGGGCAGGTGGAACTCACACTATCCCTAGACTGACACTAAACTAATATTCTATGCTGACAATTGAAGCAAAATAGCACAGTGCTAGCTCTCTCCACGCCAAAATCACACTGAAATGGCTGCCATTGAAATAATACTTTTATACTGTGAGGCGGGAATGAGCGATGATTGGATAAAGTCATGATGATAGTGTCCAATCACGACTCTGACAGTGCTCTGTGCCCTGATTGGCTGAAGCTTTTACTGCTTGAGCCAATCAAGGCTTGCAGTGCACTGTTCAGCGCCGCAATGCGTTGTGGTTGGTTCGGGGGCTGAACAAACGGTCAAATTACCTGTTTGTTCGGCTGTTCGCCAAACAACAAAATATCGGCCCGAACTTATGCTCGGGCCGAACCGTTCGCCCATCCCTAATCCTCAGCCATGTAAACAAAGCAGCCAATGTTCTCCATGATGTCATTGACCACATATGATCATGTCCATATTTGGTCAATGACACAACCAGGGGGAATCTTTTGTTTATATCAGCTTCATCTGTCAGAGTTTCAGTAGCAGATGGGCAGTCATTGGGAACAAATGTGTGTTAGTGGTTGATGTTTTATTCCTGCTGGTAGGTTGGCGGGAAGTTGGATGTTGGACATTCTGATTGACATGGATCTACATCACTGACTGATGTGATTGATGATGGATGTACATCGTGGGACATATTTTTTTATAAAGGTCTTGTCAAATACTGTGTGTGTTTTTATTTCCACTTTGCACTGTGTACTCTTATTCATTTACATGGGGCTGTAAAGGTAGATGAAAAGGAGTACCTGATATCCAATGAATGCAAGTTTGAAGGTGAATTTGTAATCATTTATTGAAAGTAGCAACAAGTGATTAAGCCAACGCATTTTGCAGTGTACAGAAGCATATATATAGAAAAATATGGATATGTGGAAATGGAAGTTGAAAATATAATTTACATAATGTATACCAAAACATCTTGTAAAAGCATATGAAAACTATATGTAAAAACATACATTTACAGTACATACTGTATATTTCACATAATACTCAAAGAGCTGATAAAAACAAAGCGAAAAAGATAAGAACAACAATAAATTAGATAAAAGAAGTCTGTTTAAAAGCTAGAATCCTAAAAAGGTAATGTGGGTTTCCTAATGTATTAAAAGGACATAAAAATTATAATAAATGTACTGTATATAACCTTTGCATTGGCTTGATCAACTGGCATTCATTGGATATCAGGAGCTCCTTTTTACCTATCTTTACAAGTACATGCAGAAATTACCTTGAGGCCATATACAGAGGTAGCAGCCCAAGCCCCCAAAACAGGGCTTACTCACACCTTTATTTTTTGCTCCCCCTTTGCAAGGTATCCCCCCATGTTGAGGTCCTGTGGCTTGCTATGGTTTGGGAGAAGGAAAAGCATTCACCCCCCCCCCCCTTCCTGACCATTCAGGCTATATGCTCAAATAAGGTGTGGTCTGGTGTGTGTTTTTTTTTTTTTTTTTGAGGGACCTCATGTTTTTTTCTTGATTTATAGATTAGAGTTTTCCCTTAAAATCTATGAAGGGTCTGATTTAGAATTTGGGGGACCTCGTGCCTTTTTTCATAAGATCCTCATTGAATTCCAATTAGAAGGGCCTAATAAAACTTTTAGGGGACCCCATGCTTTTATTTATGTGGAGGCCCTCCATTAACACCTACACCAGACCCTGATCTAGAATACAAGTAGATAAAGGGAATCTCCAGCTGTTCTGTTTACAAAATGACATAGTGCCCGGGAGCACTGCTGGCAATTTAAACCCTTTTTTTGTTGCAAAAGTTAATTTTGATGTAGTAGGTTATATGCCTCATACAGGTGCACCTGTCAAGCATCTGTGGTAGTGAGCGCTTGTAGATCACCAACTTGGGGTTCCCTGTGGTGCAGAGTCTAAGCTCCAGCCGTTTCTTCACTAGAGTCCCTGATGGTGGGGATGGGCTAGGACCAGATCACAGTCCACAGGTATGCCTAGTTGCATGTGCAGAGTAACAACAGCAGGAGACAAAGGGGAATCCAGGAGCCAAGCCGAGGTCAGGATGGGCAGCAGAAAAGCACAGATGGTAAACAAAGGCGGAGAAGGTAAATGGGTACTGAGACACAGGATACACAAACCGGGAGCTCATAGAACTATGAAGTTGCCCTAGGGAAGCAAGCTGGGAGCAACCCAGGAAGTGATGGAAGGGAAAAGGATCTAATTCTGCAGTAAAGCAGGCAACGATCATAGGTGAACTGAGAAGCCAGCACACAAGTGAATGAAATTGCAGATCTAACAGAACCACTGCAGCAAGGAGGTAAGAAATGCACAAACAGAAATCTTCAGGCTAGACTGTGACGGCACCACTTCAAAGGCAGGATCAGGGTACCCCCCAGGCATGTTATTTAATGGAGTTTTACATTATTAATATATCACTTTAAAGGGTAAGTTCACTTTACAGAAATATCTGTGAGCTGAACTTTTTTGGGTAAATGTGCCTCATAGTTTTTACAGGTTTCCATTATTAATAATAATATTAATAATAGAGAATGCTGAAAATTAGGCAATAAACAGGTAAACAGTTCACACTTGTGGAATTGTGTTCATGTAATGTTATTGTGTGTGCCCAGTTTTGTAGATTTCCTTGCGCTAGGGGAATGGGCATTTACTTTGCACATGGGAACTAAAGATAAGAAGGAGGGACCATTGATCATTTTTTTTTTTCATAATTTGTAGAAATGCTGTGCCATCTTAAAAAATATAAAATAAAAATAAAACATGGAAAAAAAATACTTTAACACAACAAAAGTTTTAAAAGCAACAATAAAAAAATGTTTAAACTCCTAAATAATGTATTTATTTTTATTGAGTGTCTGAACAAGTGATCAACTTACAGTACACAACAGTAGATTTACACCATGTTTTAGGTTGCATTTCATTGCATGAAGAATGTTTCAATATTTTGTGCTAAAATCAATGTTCTGCACTCTAATTTCCTTTTGTGTGGTGATAATTTGCTACAAAGCCATTCTTGTTTGTGGTGGCACAAATAATAGCTCACAATCTGTACATAGCAATTATGGAATACATAAGATTAGGTATCAGTTGTTAGTTATTTGTATCAAGAAAATAAAAAATTGGTACGAACCTTGAAGCTATTATGATGTTACGTTCCTAAAGCCTTTTATTCCCTGTTGCCATTTGTGCACATTTTGTATCTTAATAATAATTATGTAAACAAAATAACCTATCACCACATCTGATTGTTATACCCAATTAAACAAGCAATGTTCTGTTAGTAAGGCATATGTTGACATTTTTAAAGATCACAAAGAAAGCACATTCCCACAAAGATAGTCGGTTACAATGAAAACATAAATTACCTATATAACCCACAGATAACAGTAAATAGAATGACCATTACTTAACTATCAAAACAGATTAATAAACTACTGTATATTATGGCAGATTAATTAGCAAATTGTATCTTAAATGTAAATATTTAAAGTTCAATTTAACTCTCTTATTTATTACTGTAATGCAATACATTATATAGTAATAAATACACTGCTATTTTCTTTTTTTAACCATTTCCCACCTGGGCCTATTGTAATAATACAGCTGGATGGGTGCTCTGTTATCCTGAGTGGATGCCATATGATGTCCCCCCTGCTTGCGCTCTTTGCTCCTAGGGACTGTGCAGTAGATGATCTGTGACCTGCTGTGTTGACTGGACACAGCAGAACCCAAATTATTGTACTGGGTCACTATGCATGGCCCTGGTACCAGGGGATCACTGTGACCAATCACATCAGTTGTAAACAAACAATGGCTCATCATTCATAGCCGGTGTGTACTTTCGTGATCTCTGTGTTTGATCACAGTGATCACATGGTGCAGAGCCAATCACAGCGAATCAGTACCATGTGATACTTGTGGCCAATCACAGCTATCACAATAGTACACAATTGCACATGAATAGATACCATTCACAAATTAAAAATGATTGCTTATATAGTGATCATCACTCTAAAAAGTAATAATAGTGCAAAACAAAATTCTGATAACCTCCCCAGTGCATCACCATGCTGACATTGTACTATTGTGGTGACAGTATATAAAAAAATAAATAAAAATGGGTGGGGGGGGGGCGGCAGCCTAGGCACGAGCTCTGGAGTTGACAGGGCGCATACCGGTGATCTGGGGACCCGTTCGCCACCTGATCCACAGCCAAAACCTGCCTGAGTTGCGCGAGATTGTGCCAACCATGTCCAGCAAGCAAAAGGATGACCAGCACCCCCAAAAGCTGACTGCCTTCTTCCTTCAGCCAGCATGAAGAGGCTGACAAGCCTCTGCCTCCTCCTCCCAGCATAAGGAACACTACACTGACCTCCCTGATGAGTCTAGGGCAGAAGGGACCCTGAATGAAGGGACCTCTCCAACCTCTCCTTCTCCACACAGTCCTCTTTTTGCCAGCTCAAAAATGGCCTGCATGAGACTGGATGACAGCCTGCAGGAAGGTGAGGTGAGCCATGCTGCTGCAGATACACTATCATGTCTCCCATTCCACTCCATTGCTTCATACCCCACCTCCAATCAACCAGTAATGAACATTATGATAAAGGATATGCTTTTGTCTTTGCAAAGCTCACTACATGCTGATTTTGTTGCTCTTACCAATAGATTATCTTCTGAAATTAACTCCCTGGGTGACAGAGTGGATCACATAGAGAAGTCATTGGAGGAGATTACCACTACTGTTAATGGCTTAGTGGATGCTTGTGATGATAACCACTTTAGCCCCAGAAGATTTTACCCCCTTCCTGACCAGAGCACTTTTTACAATTTGGCACTGCGTCGCTTTAACCAACAATTGCCCGGTTATGCAATGCTGTAACCAAACTACATTTACGTCCTTTTTTTTTACCATAAATAGAGTTTTCTTTTGATGGTATTTGATTACTTCTGCGGTTCTTATTTTTTGAGCTATAAACAAAAAAAGACCGTCAATTTAAAAAAAAAAACAATATTTTTTATGTAGCAGCCATAACCCCGAGGGGCGGCTTTGATTTTCTGGGCTTACCAATTACCAGGGTTAGTACCCAGTGACTTCAGACACTGACACATAAAAGTCCTTTTCAAGGTTTTTATTTTGCAGGGGATAACATCCAACAATAACACAGTCTCTGGGGGGAATAGAGGACACGGGTGATAAAACTCAGGCACTCTGAACTGCTGACATCCACTGAATGTCTCTAATCAACCCAGAGAGTAGCCACTTGCAGCTGGGTGCTTTACTGCCGGATAAACCTCTAGCCAGAGATCTAGCAGCCAACATGTGAACCGGAAACTTTGCAAAGTCTCTGCCACAGACTAAATTGTAACTGAAGATAAGTAGGAACCTTTCTCACAGTACCTGAATCTCTCAGCCTTCTTGGCGATACTGTGGGAAGTGTGGATTCTTTAGTGTCCATACAACTCAGCTCCCAGGCTCTTACAGAGCAGCCAGGTTGTTGGCCCTACTAGAGTCCTCCCCTGGTCACTTGTACGAGTTGCCGTGTCCCTCCAATACCGAGAGCACACCGGGATGCCTTTGAATCCTCCTTCAGTTACTGGGCCTCGGACTAGCCAGTTCCGAGACTCGGGAACAGACGGATCCCTGCCCCAAACCATTAGGGCCTCTGAGGCTGGTCGGATTGACCATGCTTTTGGGGGGCGGCAGACACTCCTGGGCCCGGGACCCCTCGCGGGGCTGCCACGGACCGGAACCAGGAATCAAAAGTAGCAGCCGAACCCCGAACACGTGACTTCAGCACCTTACCCCTTCCCAGGCTACGCAGCGGGGCCAGACGCGCCCGCTGATTGGCTCTGGGAAAGATTGGTACCTAACACGTCCAACCAGGCCTGCTTCTCGGCCTGTCATGGGTGTCTCACTGCACCTATGACCAGGTGGAACCTTAGTACAGCCCAGCCAGACTGATGTACAATTAACCCCCAGAACTCCATTATAGTTCTGAGGAAAAGTAAATTTACACTGATAGCGCACACTTAGCAAAGTGTAACCGCTACATTTACTTTTTGCTATATTACATATCCCCAAAAAATGTTTTTAAAAAACACATTTCTTCATCAGTTTAGGCCAATATATATTATTCTTCTACATATTTTTGTTAAAAAAAAAAAAATCACAATAAGCGTATATTGATTGGTTTGCGTAAAAGTTATAGTGTCTACAAAGAAAATTGGAAAGATTTATGGCATTTTTATGGCATTTTTCATATTTATTTTTATACTAGTAATGGCAGCAATTTTTAGTGGTACTGCAACATTGTGATGGGCAGATTGGACACTTTTGACACATTTTTGGGACCATTCACATTTATACATTTACATTATATTATACATTTATTATTACATTATACATTTATACACATTTATACAGCGATCAGTGCTATAAAAATGCACTGATTACTGTGTAAATGTCACTGGTAGTGAAGGGGTTAACACTAGGGGGCGATCAAGGGGTTAAATGTGTGTTTAACCGCTTGGTTAAATGTGTGTTAAATGTGTGTTCCCTCGGTGTGTTCTAACTATATGGGGATAGGACTGAGTAGGAGAGGAGATATATCGCTGTTCCTACTACTAGAAACAAATGACATGTCTCCTCTCCTCTGACAGCACAGGGATTACACACACAAATCCCTGTGCTGGCCCTCGTACGTATTAGTAAGCAGAGCTTATTACTAATGTTCAGATAAAGGAACACCTGGGTAACAGTGATCATAACAGGATTTCATTTGATGTTAGCTGTAAGCAAGAAATACATACAGGAAAGATAAAAACGCTCAACTTCAAGAGAGCAAATTTTCCAAGGATGAGGGCTGCTCTCCAGGACTTGGACTGGGAGGGAATATTGGCATCAATGAGCACAGAACAGAAATGGGAATTCTTCAAAAAGACTGTCTGGGACCTCACTGCAAAGTATATTCCCATGGGCAATAAGTTTAAAAGGCTTAAAATAAAACCTATGTGGCTCACAGTCAAAGTTAAAAAAGCTATGAACAATAAGAAAGAGCTTTTAAAAAATATAAAAGTGAAGGAACACTAGTGTTGTTTAAATGTTACAAAGAATTTAACAGAATATGTAAAAAGGAAATCAAGGATGCAAAAATTCAAAACGAACGACAGATTGCAAAAGATAGTAGGACAAACCCAAAAAAATTCTTCAAATATATTAATAGTAAAAAGGTCAGGTCTGAGCATGTAGGCCCTTTACAAAATAATCTAGAGTGGGTGACAGGGGACAAAGAGAAGGCTAATTTATTAAATACTATCTTCAGCTCTGTGTATACAAAGGAGCATGGGGGAGCTCATGTCCATAATGGGGGTGGTATTTACACAGCCCCGAATGATCCACAATGGCTCAAAAGTGATATGGTCCAGAAATATTTAGACAGAATAAAGGTGGATAAAGCACCTGGACCAGATGGCATCCACCCACGGATCTTAAAAGAATTGAGCTCTGCAATTTCAAAGCCATTGTATTTAATATTTAGGGACTCATTAATGACGGGAATAGTACCACTGGATTGGCGCAGTGCGAACGTGGTGCCTATATTTAAAAAGGGAACAAAGTCTTGACCATGTAACTATAGACCTGTTAGTTTAACTTCTATAGTTGGGAAGATACTGGAGAGATTATTAAAAGACCACATAGACGAGTTCTTGCTGAAAAAAAAACATTTTAAGCAACAGACAGCATGGGTTCATGAAAGACAGAAGTTGTCAGACAAACCTGATTTCTTTTTATGAAGAGGTAAGTAAAACCTTGGACAGAGGCGTGGCTGTGGACGTGGTATACTTGCATTTTGCAAAAGCGTTCGATACAGTTCCCCACACACAGCTCATGTGTAAGGTAAGGTCTACAGGCTTGGAAATATCGGTTTGTAAATGGATAGAAAACTGGCTAAAAGACAGAATTCAGAGAGTCGTGGTTAATGATTCTTACTCTGAATGGTCTAAGGTTATCAGTGGTGTACCCCAAGGTTCAGTGCTGGGACCCTTACTTTTTAATATCTTTATAAATGACATTGGGTCTGGGATCAAAAGTAACATTTCTGTCTTTGCAGATGACACCAAGCTATGCAGTGGAATAACATCCTTACAGGAGGTCTCCAATTTACAAGCCGACCTCAATGCTCTGTCTAATTGGGCGACTATGTGGCAGATGAGGTTTAATGTTGATAAATGTAAAGTTATGCACTTGGGGGCTAAGAATATGCATGCATCATACATGCTAGGGGGAGTACAACTGGGGGAATCTGTAGTGGAGAAGGATCTGGGGGTTTTGGTAGATCATAAGCTCAATAATAACATGCAATGTCAAGCTGCGGTTTCCAAAGCAAGCAAAGTTCTTTTTTGAATTAAGAGAGGTATGGACTCCAGAGAGAGAGATATAATTTTGCCCCTGTTCAAATCATTAGTAAGACCTCATCTGGAATATGCAGTTCAGTTTTGGGCACCAGTTCTCAAAAAGGATATCGAGGAACTGGAGAAAGTGCAGAGAAGGGCAACCAAACTGATAAGAGGCATGGAGGAGCTCAGCTATGAGAAAAGATTAGAGGAACTGAATTTATTCACTCTTGAGAAGAGGAGAATAAGGGGGGATATGATCAACATGTACAAATATATAAGGGGTCCATATAGTGAACTTGGTGTTGAGTTATTCACTTTACGGTCAACACAGAGGACAAGGGGGCACTCCTTACGTCTAGAGGAAAAGAGATTTAATCTCCAAATACGGAAAGGTTTCTTCACAGTAAGAGCTGTGAAAATATGGAATAGACTCCCTCCAGAGGTGGTTCTGGCTAACTCAGTAGATTGCTTTAAGAAAGGCCTGGATACTTTCCTAAATGTACATAATATTACTGGGTACTGACATTTATAGGTAAAGTTGATCCAGGGAAAATCCGATTGCCTCTAGGGGGATCAGGAAGGGATTTTTTCCCCTGCTGTAGCAGATTGGAGCATGCTCTTTTGGGGGTTTTTTTTTGCCTTCCTCTGGATCAACTGTGGGTATAGAATGGGGTTTATTGGATTGTATGATATATTTTATTTTTATTTATTATTTCTTTTTTTTTATGGTTGAACTGGATGGACTTGTGTCTTTTTTCGGCCTAGCTAACTATGTAACTATGTAACTATGTACACGCGATCACGCATGGCTGGCGGTGATCATGGCCACCAGACACGCGCGTGTCCTCTGGTGACCGAAAGAGGGAAGGACGTACCCATACGGGATTTCGCCCAGGAGAGCCATTGTGCCGCAGTATATCTGCGTGAGCCAGTCGGGAACCGGTTAATCTAGAGCAGAGGCAGTGGCTAAAGACAAAAATGCAGACCTCAAGGACTGGTCACACTGAAACAATTTAAACAGTTTAGAGCCCTTCTGTCAGAGGCAACCCCCCTAGATCTGACCATGAATCTCATACATCAACTACCCAAGCCTTACCATCTGCCTGACACCATCCCTAGGGATGTTATTATGTGCATTGATATTTTCCACACTAGGCAGCAACTCCTGACAAAATCCCGGCTCCCTATACAAATATACAATTGTAAACGAACCTGTCCAAACATACAATGGAACTAAGGCGTCAGCTAACAACAGTGACAAATGCACTCCATAACCTTTTGGTCCCGATGGTCCAGCTCAGCGCATCCTGTCTCCACGGAGACACTGCGGGAATCCCGGTGTTGGCCTGACATGTCTTAGCTGAGGAGGACGGAAACCTGCATTACATCAGAGGGGGGCGGGGTCACCCGTACATCACTGGGGAAGCCTGGGTTTCCCCTTGCGTCAGAGGGGGCGGGGTCAGGTGACGGGGGGCCCCTTCCTCCTCAGCTAAGACCTGTCAGGCGCCGGGATTCCCGCAGTGTCTCCATGGAGACAGGATGCGCTGCGCTGGACCATCGGGAGAGATCACCCATCCCTGGATCCCGGAGAAGAGATCAGCCATCGATGGATAGCAAGTGTGGATTACCACCGCTGGAATCTTTTTTTAAATTTTTTTATTTTTAATAAAGGACTTTTCCCAATGGTGTCTGTGTGTTTTTTAACAATTTTTTACACTTTCTTTGTGAAATGGTAGGGGTACTTTTGTACTCCCTTACCATTTCAAACAGGAAGGGCGGGATCTAGGGGTCCCCTTGTTAAAGGGGGCTTCCAGATTCTGATAAGTCCCCCACCCGCAGACCCCCACAACCACTGGCCAGGATTGTGGGGATGAGGCCCTTGTCCCCATCAACATGGGGACATGGTGCTTTGAGGGGTCACAGACCCCCAAAGCATCCTCCCAATGTTGAGGGCATGTGGCCTGGTATGGTTCAGGAGGGGGGGGCGCTCTCGTCCCCCCTCTTTTCCTGCGGCCTGCCAGGTTGCGTGCTCGGATAAAGGGTCTGGTATGGATTTTTGGGGGGAACTCCACACCATTTTTTTTTTATTTGATGCGGGGTTCCCCTTAATATCCATACCAGACCTGAAGGGCCTGGTAATTGAATTTGGCGGGAACCCCACACATTTTTTTTGTTATCAATGACTTTCAATGACTGTTTACAGGAGCCGACAATTCATTATAGCCGCAAGGGCTTTTAAATGAATTTCACGCGAAGTTCACGCAAAGTTTAGGACTGTTCGCAGGTCCTGGTGCGAACCGAAATGGGGGGTGTTCGGCTTATCCCTAGCCGTGAGTACTTTTAAATGACTTTTTTTCCTTTAGAAATTTCATTTTGCTCTCGGACTGTTCTAAACACGGAAAACATGCGCCACTTTACAGGCATACTATAGACACCCCTCCAGGTACGAAATTTAAAGCAATATTAAAATTTTATTGTTTCACTTTAAGCATTATTAAAATCACTGCTCCTGAAAAAATAGGCCATTTTTAAAACTCTTTTTTGCATTGATACATGTCCCCTGGGGCAGGACCCAGGTCCCAAAACACTTTTTAAGACAATAACTTCCATATACGCCTTTAAAATTAGCGCTTTAAATTTTTCATGTTTGTGTCCCATAGACTTTAACAGTGTTCGAACAAATCTTTTGCCTGTTCGCATGTTCTGCTGCGAACCCGAACAGGGGGGTGTTCGGCCCATCCCTACTCACTACACAGACACACTCCACTGATGCAATTCAATATACTGCCGTAAATTTGCACTAAGGCACTTCAATATATTTCAGTAAAAGTGCATTAACACAATTCAATATACTGCCGTAAAAAATGCACTAAGGCACTTCAATATACTGCAGTAAAAGTGTACTAATGCAATTCTATATACTGCAGTAAAACTGCACTAACACACTTTAATATATTGCTGTAAAAGTGCACTAATGCACTTCAATATACTGCAGTAAACGTGTACTAATGCATGTCAATATACTGCAGTAAAGGTGCACTTACGCACCTCAATATACTGCAGTAAACGTGCACTAGTGCACCTCAATAAACTGTAGTCAATGTGCAGCAATGCAGTTCAATATACTGCAGTAAAGGTGCACTAACACATGTCAATATACTGCAGGACATGCACTAACACACGTCAATATACTGCAGTAAACATGCACTAATGCACCACAATATACTGCAGTATACCTGCCCTGAAACATTAAACTGACACTAAGTAAAAATGAATGGTTGCACTTCACTCACACTGCACTATCACTATATTCACACTAAACTGACACTCTACACTCGCAATAAAATCACAATACCACACTATAGTACACTAACTTGCTAGTAGCAATAAGCAGAGCTCTGTTCTTTCTATCCCCACTCTGATATCACACTGCAAATGGCTGCTGTGGGAAGGATTCTTTTATAGAGGGGGGTGGGTCTATGGGCAATGAGCCATGACTGGGCACAGTCATTATTAATTTCTCCAATCATGGCTCTGACAGTCTTCTGTGCCCTGATTGGGCAAACCCTTCATTGCTTTAGCCAATCAGTGCTTCCAATGCACTGCGTGCAGTGCATTGTGGGGTGCTCAGCAGGCCGAACAAATGGTCGAACGCCCCAACATCTTGGGTGTTCGTTGGAACAGACCAACAGCTAATGTTCAGCCCAAAATCATGCTCGGGCCGAACCGTTCGCCCAACACTACTCACAAGACAGTGTGGCATACAGGTTTGAAACAAGCAACCACTCTGCTCGGCGGATGTGATGCTGCTCCTCTTTACATAGTGTCTGCTACGTCATTTCTTTGGCATTGTTTGTAACAGCCTCAATATTGCTCTTTCTAGGGCATACCTTTTCCTCTCATATATAATTGTTTGAAGGAATATACAACATTACCTAAAAAACTGGAGCACTGACTCCCAGTAACATTTAGAATTTTTTTTTTTAATTCCACTTGCTATAAAAAAGTTTGTAACATATGCAAACTATTAGCTAAAACATATAGAGGTCGTGTTTATACTGTAACATTCTAATATAAGTATACTGTAAGCTGTTTGATGACATCTTGAAAGAAAAAAAGTATAGTAACTGAAATATTACATTCAGCACCTGTAAATGCCCTTTGTTCATGAAGTCCAATTCTGCATTTCTTCCACAGATATGCTTAAATTAGACAAATGGGAGCAATTAAAGTTGTGTGTAAAGTACCTCAAGAACTCAATATTCTCAAGTTAACTTGTCAATAAAATTGCAGAGATCTATTCAATATCTGAGAGTAAAATGTCTGGACCTGGAAAATCGCAAAAGAAAAATTATCTTTTATTTTCTTGCTGAAAATTAAATAGTAAATTTCATAACATAAAGAACCAATGGACAATATAATAATCTAAAGGCCTATTTTCAGGCTCTGAACTAAGCATTTCTGCATTATATCAAATGTTAAATTTTCTTTTATAAGATTACAATATTAACACTTTGCAAGAAGTTCAGTGACCAACACGTGTGAGACCACAGAGAGGGAACATTTAAAAAAAAATCATCAATGAATATGTAGTGATATCCCCGAATGAGCTGCTTAGGTTAGTTAAGTCCGTTACTCTGCCTCTCAACCCCAATAACAAACTCAATCCCCTCGGGCACACCTGGCAATAGTGTAAATGTAATGACCAATGAGAAACACACACGTTATAATAAAACACAGAAATTGCCTTTACTGCAATATTTCTGTGGAAGAATAACAGACAGTAACAATATACATTTGAGTAATCAACTAGAAAGCAATAACAGAGATTTAAGAGAAAAATTGCTCTCAAGCTGCTTTCAGGGGATTCAAAACACTAGAATGTCCCCAAGAGCAGAGGCACACTTGAATGGCAAATTAAGCACAAAATAACACTTTAACCACTTCCCGACCGGCGGACGACGATGTACGTCGGCAGAATGGCATGGACAGGCATAAGGGCATACAGGTACGTCCCTTTAAAAATGCTGCCATGCCATCACGTGCACGCCGACGGTCGGGACCCCTGTGAGTCTGGTCGCGAGTTCCGCGGACTCCCGGATACCCGCGATCGTCTCACGGGGAGGCTGGATGGGGAGATGCGGAAGTAAACAGCATCTCCATGTTCTGCCTAGCAAGAAGTGACACTGATCTCTGCTCCCTGTGATTGGAGCAGAGATCAGTGTTCACTAACACACAGCCATGCCCCCCACAGTTAGTAACACGCCCCTAGGACACACTTAACCCCTACACTGCCACCCCCTGGTTAACCCCTTTACTGCCAGCGTCATTTACACAGGAATCAGTGCATTTGTATAGCACTGATTGCTGTATAAATGACAATGGTCCCAAAAATGTGTCAAAAATTTCCGATGTGTCCGCCATAATGTCGCAGTCACAATAAAAATCGCTGATTGCCGCCATTACTAGTAAAAAAAAAAATATTAATAAAAATACCATAAAACTATCCCCTATTTTGTAAACGCTATAACTTTTGCGCGAACCAATGAATAATCGCTTATTGCGATTTTATTTACCAAAAATATGTAGAAGAATACGTATTGGCCTAAACTGAGGAAAAAAAACGTTTTTATATATATTTTTGGGGGATATTTATTATAGCAAAAAGTAAAAAATAATGTGTTTTTTTAAAATTGACGCTACTTTTTTGTTTATAGCGCAAACAATTTAAATCGCAGGGGTGATCAAATACCACCAAAAGAAAGCTCTATTTGTGGTAAAAAAAAGGACGTCAATTTTGTTTGGGAGCCATGTCGCACAACCACGCAATTGTCAGTTAAAGCGACGCAGTGCCGAATCGCAAAAAGTGGTCTGGTCTTAAGCCAGCAAAATGGTCCGGTCTGAAAGTGGTTAAATTGGATCGGTTACCTCAACTCAGGCTCACTCTATGACTCCAGGCAGGAGGAGAGCAGAGGAATAAGTCCCTTTGTGCCAGGCTTCTCTCTCCTGTTCCCTGACACAGGGCCTGTACAAGGGGGGGGGGGCGGAAATGGCGGGTGCCTTGGGCGGAACAATTTACCATGGGAAGAGGGGCGCAGTGCTGGCAGTGTGCTGCTAAAAATGTTTTGGGCATACTGTGATTACCCGCACAGCTGCCTGCAAGGATGTGCCGACTGCGCTCCTGCATCGGCACAAGAATAGGACTCGGTCTTTCCTTCCCTGTCAGACGGAGCTGTGGAGTGATCTCCGCCCGACAGGCACTTCCGAGTCCAGGCGTGACATCACTAGGAGGCGGGAAGAGAGAGAGAGGACTGTAGAGAGCTGCCAGGCACTGCAGTGAGTGCGACCCAGAGGAGGAAGTGAAACCAACCAGGCAGTGCATCAATAGTAAGAAGATGAACATGTACAGATGAACCGGCTAACTCTGGGGGGAGGGGTGAGGTGATATTATATACGAATGGTATCAGTAATATGCAGCATGAAGGGGGTTAATGTGTTGCCACTGGTCACTAATGCATTAGTGACCATTGTCAGTTAACCCCTTTATGCTGCAGCATAGCACTGATACTTGTGTCACTAATGCAGCACAAAGGGGTTAACTGACAATGGTCACTAATGCATTAGGGACCAGTGGCAACACATTAACCCCCTGCATATTACTGATACAATTGGTAATTAACCACTTCGAATGGGCTTGGGCGTTTTCAAAACCTCACGTGCCTGGTGCCACCAGGAAGCCGGCACTGCACAGCGCTAATCATAGGCAGTGAGATATTTCCCGATCCGTGGCTGCACAGACTGTGAAATGTCTCACTGCCTGTGATTAGCGCTGTGCAGTGTCAGCTTCCTGGTGGGATCAGGTACATGAGGTTGCATAAATATACTTGGCATAGCTGTATGACAGGTGGGAGTATATGTAATGCAGCATGGACAAGGAACATGTGCAGTCCTTGCAATGTCCACTGCCGCCACTGACTTCTTTACATTTTTTATATGGCTTCTATCACACTGGGGTGGCAGGTCCATTAGTGGTAAAGCGGCGCCAGTTTTAGCGGCGCTTTACCACTATTTAAGCTGTACTTTTGGGCCGCTAGCAGGGAACTTTTAACCCCTAAGAAGGGGTTAAAAGCGCCCATGTTGCTAGCCGGAGGTGGCTGAGGGGAGGTTAATTACAATGGTCTGTTGTGATGCTTTAGACAGCTCATTGAATAAATTAGCTATCTTAAAATGATGTGCATTATCATAAGATGGAATCTGTCAGATATGGTGTTACTGGCCAAATCACCAGGTGAAAACAGAGGCAAAAGCCTAAGAACAGAAAACTAATGCTACCATCATGGCTAATGATTGGTAAGCTGCAATATATTATATATATTACATTTTTGGTTTTGGTTATATTGTTCTAACATTTGGCTATTTTTGCTCCTATAAAATATAGACTGTTTAGTATCCAAATATTTGGTATTTTTTGTCATTGCAAAGGCTTGTGTTTTTTTTTGTTTTTCTTCTTCAACAAAATAGTGAGCTTATTATTTTCTGTTGACTGTCACAAGGTTGAATTTTGTACATTCTTTAAATGTTTTCATTGACGAATAATACCTTATATTTCATTAAATATTAACCAGGAACCCGAGGGACCTGCGTAAAGTAGATGTTTTCATTATTTGCCTTTGCTCTTGAGAATGATTTATGAAGCACTCCTTGGTTTATAAGCTTTGCTCTGGGCACAAGAGCAAGTTATAAACACAAAATATTTGTAGTAGGTGTTACTGAGGATAAAAATAAGAATATACATATTCTACATTATATATCATATCTTTGTAAGAGCCCCAAAATACATTGACCCTTGTTTCTCCACATTCACATGAAAAGTAGAATCTATCACTTTGCATGTGTTCTTAACAAGGTATTACAATTTACAGTTATTCAAAACAATTTGGAAGCTCATTTCTGATGTTTGTTGCATTTGATGTCCCATATTTTAACAAAATGTTTAAAAAATTGGAAAGAACTTTTATGAACAGTTTCCTAAAGTGGTTGTAAAGGCTGAAGGTTTTATATGTTAATGCATTCTAATATACTTATATGCATTCTATATTATACTTACCTAAGCCCAATCTCGATCCAGGAATGTGCACAAGAGCAGTGGCTCTCTCCGCTCTCTCCCTTCATACTGGGCAGATTGATAGCCTATGGCTCCTGTGACAAGGGAGTGGGGTTGAACCACCCTGTCTGTGTCAATAGATGCAAATAGAAGGCTCAGGAGTGACCCCGCAAGAGTGCCCCCATAAAAAAACAGCTTTCTCTGCTTCTCTGGGGGCACTCACTGAAGAGAAGAAGCCAGGAGCACCAGCGGGGGACCCGAGAAGAGGAGGATGAGGGCTGCTCTGTGCAAAATCATTGCAGAGAGCAGGTAAAAAAAATATGTTTGTTATTTTAATACACAAAAACCCCAAAGCTCTAATATCACTTTAAATATGTTGGACTTTACATGAAATTCAGCAGCATTCCTTGATAGGTTAAGTCTTATAAAATTAACAAGGAGTTTCCATTTAAAAAAATAAAAATAAAAGTCAGCAGCTACAAATACTGCAGCTGCTGTCTTTTAATAATCGGACACTTACCTGTTCCAGGGTCCAGCGATGCGGCGGGTCGAAGCTCTGTTCGCCCCCCCCTCCACTCTGCGGCGCCGGCATTGCAACTGTGGGCACCCAGCTGTGGCTTCACAGCCGGGCACCGCACTGCGCAGTGCCGCGTGCCATGATTGGCCGCGCAGTCATCTGGGACCTGTCACATGTCCCAGATGACTGACAGGAGGGAGGGGGCAGAGCTGAGCCCTTCCTGTGCTGGGGGAAGTGATGTCACCAGCCCAGGCATTGAAGGAGGCAGACTACGAGGGACCCCCTAGCAACAGGCATTTAGAGGTGTTTATGTTTATTTTTTTATTTTAGGAATTTTAATCATTTTTTTTTGTGTGCAACACCACTTTAACTAAGCCAGAAATGGTGCTAAAACGACTATTACTATTAGTTAAATTTGTAAATACAGCCAAATATATATTTATTTCTTATTTGTAGAATGAATAGATATTCATCTCAAAAATCTATTTAAACTGGATCTTTTCATTAGTGTTGACCATTATGTATCAAATGCATTTTGTATTAGGATATAAAAAGCACAATTTTATCCATTTATATATATTTTGTACAAAAAAACCTTTAAACACTTGCTGACCAGCCACTGCAGTTTTCCTGCGCCAGAATGGCACCGCTGGGTGAAACTAAGTTATGTAGCATTGCTTCGCCCTGTGGCCACTAGGGGGCGTGCACGCCCCCCGAGCTGACACACGGAGAACCGGGATCTGTGTGTTTAACCACTTTCAGACCGGACCATTTTGCTGGCTTAAGACCAGACCACTTTTTGCGATTCGGCCCTACGTCCCTTTAAGTGACAATTGCGCGGTCCTGCGATGTGGCTCCCAAACAAAATTGACGTCCTTTTTTTTCCATAAATAGAGCTTTCTTTTGTTGGTTTTTGTTTACCCCTGTGTTTTTTATTTTTTGCGCTACAAACAAAAATAGAGCGACAATTTTGAAAAAACTCTTTTGCTATAATAAATATATAAAAAAACTTTTTTTTTCCTCAGTTTAGGCCGATACGTAGTCTTCTACATATTAACATATACATGGTAAAAAAATTGCAATAAGCGATTATTGGTAGTTTTGTGAAAAAGTTATAGCGTTTACAAAAAAGGGGATAGTTTTATGGCATTTTTATTACTAATTTGTTTGTAGTGGCGGCGACCAGCGATTTTGATTGTGACTGCGACATTATGGTGGACACATCAGACATTTTTGACACATTTTTGGACCATTGTCATTTATACACCAATCAGTGCTATACAAATGCACTGATTCCTGTGTAAATGACACTGGCAGTGAAGGGGTTAACCAGGGGGTGGCAGTGTAGGAGTTAAGTGTGTCCTAGGGGCATGTTGCTAACTGTGGGGGGTGTGGCTGTGTTTTACTGAACACTGATCTCTGCTTCAATCACAGGGAGCAGAGATCAGTGTTACTTGTTGCTAGGCAGAATGGGGAGATGCTATTTACATCGGCATCTCCCCGTTCTTCTCACGGGGACTCACGGGGGACTTAAGGTGGTCCCGACCGGCGTGCATGATGGCACAGCAGCAAATTCAAAGGGACGTACCTGTACGCCCTTATGCCTGTCCGTGCCATTCTGCCGACGTACATCGTCGTGCGCCGGCCGGGAAGCGGTTAAACACACAGTTTCCGGTTCCCTGAGGGGAGAACAGACAGATCGTCTGTTCATACAGAGTATGAACAGCGATCTGTCATCTCCCCTACACAGTCCCCCTTCCACCTTCAGTTATAACACAAACTAGGGAACACATTAAACCCTTGACCGCCCCCTGGTGTTAACCCCTTCACTGCCAGTGAAATTTTTACAGTAATCAATGCATTTTTATAGCATTGATTGCTGTATTAATGCCAATGGTCCCAAAAAATGTGTCACAATTGTCTGATATGTCCGCCATAATGTCGCAGTCCTGATAAAAATTGCATATCGCCGCCATTACTAGTAAAAAAAAAATAATAATAAAAATGCCATAAATATATCCCATATTTTGTAGACGCTATAACTTTTGTGCACACCAATCAATATACACTTATTGCATTTTTTTACCAAAGCATATGTATGGAATTGCATAATGCTATCGAGTGAGACAGAGAGGGGGCCAATATATATAAGGTTGGGATTTGGGGGTGCTCCAAATAAGGTAGTCTAATGTGAAATTAGGGATTGATGGTCTCTCCCTTGCTACCCAGTTTGGTGCCTCTAGAATAGACAATAGAGAACTGAGCTAGTTGGGCTGCCTGGTAATACCACCAGAGATTGGGGAGTCCCAACCCCCCCTGGAGTTTGGATCTATATATTATATGTTTGGAGAAATGGTGTCTTTTCTTCCCCCATACAAATCAAACTATAACTGATTGTAATCTAGTTAGATGGGCCTTGATTATCGGAATGGGAAGGGAGCAGAACAAGTAAAGGATTCTGGGTAGTAATGTAACTTTGACAGTGTGGACTCTGCCTAGCCAGGAGAGCCCTAGAGATGCCCATTGTGATAGATCAGTAGATAATTTTTTATAGAGAGGGGTGTAGTTAATACCATACAATCAATCTATTGACGCGGCCAAGGTAATTCCCAGATAAGGAATAGTTTTATAATTCCATGTGGAAGAGTGGTCCTTCAGGCACTCCACTAGGGCATGGGGGGTCAAAACATTCAGGGCCTGTGATTTATGTTAACGGTTAATAGGATGTCGTTCATGAAGAGGGCGCACTTATGGGTAGATGGACCACATGTGATGCCATGGATATCAGGGTGGTTCCTAATAGAAATGTCTCAATGTCTATAGTGAAAATTAAAGGCGACAGTGGACACACTTGCCTAGTTCCTCTAGTTATGGGGAAAGGTTATGAATAAATGCCCTCCATTCTGACCTGAGCAGACAGGCTAGAGTAGAAGGTTTCTAGCACACTGGTGAAATTAGGGCCAAATTCCAATCTATTCAAGATAGAGAATAGGAAGGACCAGCAAACCGTGTCAAAAGCCTATTGAAGGTCTAGCGACAGCAAGTAGCCCTCTTGTGGAGAGCCCCCATCCCAACCCTACTTCATAAGGAAGATCACATCAATCGCTCTCCTTATCTGGTCCGGACCCTGCCTGCCGGGCATAGAGCCCACCTGGTCTTTGTGTATATAATTACCTATGAAGGAGACTAAGCGATTGGATAACATTTTTGCTAGTATTTTCAAGTCATTGTTGACCAGTGAGATGGGCCTGTAGTTCCCCATATCACTGTGGTCTTTGCCTGGTTTTGGTATAACCGAGATAAATGCCAGGTTAGATGTAGGGTCCAAGGGTTTTCCTTTCCTCAAAGCATTAAAATGCTGGACCATAGAAGGGGAAAGAGCGTTTGCGAAAGCCTTATAATAACAATTAGAAAACCTGTCAGGTCCCGGGGCAGACCCGGTCTGCAGCCCTTTGATAACCTCCAAAAGCTCAGATTCTAGGATAGGGGATTCAAGAGTGATGATTATCTGCTAGAGTGGGAAGGGGGATTCCCTCTAGGAAGGTGGCAAGGTCTCAAGAGTCCTCATTTTCATTCTTGCTATACAGTTTAGAATAGTGGAAGGTGTCCATAATACAGCTTGGGTTTTGAGTGATCTCACCCTTCAGGCACCTAATTTTGGGAATGGAGATTGCGCCGAATTTAGGGGACAGTTTGTTTGCGAGTTTCGATCCTATTCTGTCTTTTTGGGCATAGAGATGGGCACCCTGCCATCTCAGACTTTTTTCGGCTGCCGAAGTGATGGAAAGGTTCAGAGCTAACCTGGCTGTGTCAAGGTTAATCAACGTAGTGGGGGTGGAGTTACGTTTGTGAGCTTTGCTAAGTAATTTAAAATCCTTTTTTAGCTTGTCTATGTCTACCTGACGCTCCCTTTTTACCTGAGAAGCTAATTGAATAAGCTTACCATGTATCACCGCCTTATGTGCGCCCCATAAGGCTCCCGGAGTGATATCGTCCACATCATTCAGCAGGAAGAATTCCAGCAATTCCTTTCCTAACATAGTACATCTAATCGGAATTCTCAGGAGAGATTTGTTGAGTTTCCATGGCCTTGGTCCACATTGGGAGGGGATTTTAGAGAGTTTCATGATGAAGTCACGGGATTTGTGGCGAACACGCGTCGGGACGTCTTGTGCCACTGGAAGTGACGCCTATCGAGCTCGCCGCTCGTTTGTACACCGATTTGTATACATTTTGTTATGTGAGTACCTGTCTTTTAAACCTTTAACTATTAAACATACATTTTAAATTACTACACTATGGGGACTACTTCATGTTTTTAACATCCCCACATGATACTGGTGAGGCCCTCCACCCTGGATACCCCATAACCTATACTTAAAGGGGACGTCCAAAGGCAGGATAGAATACGCCAACAAGGACCTGGGCTACCTTATTTGGGATCTACAAAGGGACGGTCACCAAAGACCACAAAGATACACAACTTCATGCTGTAACCTTACAGCAGTAAGGTAAGGGGACACCCACACCATTATCACCAGGACCGCACAGGACACCCACTACCCGCAGCACCTTATAACGAATTTCATTTTACCAGCACCTGCACCTTACATGTTTTGGATCCGAAGCAACATTACACGCTGCCCCCTATTATTTATATGGTTATCAACTACCTATGGACTGCTTAGCTTGCACTGTTTGATATTTTTTTAGAGTTCACATTTTATTATTTGCACTGGCATATTTATTTATTATTCATTATTGTCTTAGCACGTGGCTCCCCCACCATTATTTTACACAGCCACACCTGTGTTTTCTACACCTTGATATTATATTTGGTTATTACAATTTTTTATAGTTTTTATTATATTATACCATGTTATATGCATTTTTATCTTTCATGGAATGTTGATCTGTTGGAATTTTAAATATCTCCCACCATTTTCTATTGCCTCTGGCTATTATATTCTCTTTGTTTTTAATCGTTGTACAACGCACAACTACCTCCCTTTATTTATTTTCACCTTTGGGCTCAGACATTTCCCTCAGTGTGTGCAGCAGTACATTAGCTAGGTTTTCTTTGAGTCGGCGCAGGATTATTCCCTTTTTACAATGTTGGAATACTGTACGTCTTTTTATCAGGGCGTTAAGCCCTTATGTATTATGAGATGCCACTCTAAGAGAACCCCCCTGCTGAACTGGATTAGCCATGGGAAAGAGGAGAGAGGCACAACTTGAATACATTGTTACTCACCAGGCTGGTCTGTCTAGAGTTCACGTAGAAATCACCACGATAGGGGGTGTGGCTAGCCGGCGGAAGAGACGGCTGCTTTTTAGCTGAGCTCCCGCTCCATACCGCCGCAAGAAACAAGACACAGCAACAGCGGGGATCAACGCCATCAGCCATGGCTTTCCTAGAGGACCCAGCACTGGGAGCTGCAAGCAAGCACGCTCCATAATGCCAAAATCTGCTAAAATTAACAGATTACTACCCCTCCTCGAGTGGACGAGAGAGCCAGGATGGTGCCGGCGGCGGAGCACACAGGCGAGTGGTCGGGGACATAGGGAGTTCCTCAGATTCTAGCAGCACATCATTGGTATGTACCGCAATTGAATTCACAAGCAAAGGGGACACAAACATTTCACCCCCAGACAGCCCCACCACTCGCAGCCCCACTAAATTTAAGAAGGCTAAAGGGGACAGGCAAGAAGAGGAATCTGACATGGAGAATAGTATAACTGAAATCACTAACAAAACTCCTTTAGAACATTCCCTTCCTCCCCTCAACCTGTAGCCATGACAGATATGAAAGACATGGTAATCTCCCTAAGAGACTCTTTTCATATATGGCATGCTGAAAATGTTAAAACCAATTAAAGCTGAAGAACAGGAACTGCAGCATAGAATGTCATATACAGAACATAAAATGTAGGATGCATTCTCTGCCCATAACAATCTGGTGGATTTATATAAAGAACAAAAAATGAGATACAGAGACTAACGGCAAAGCTAACAGATATGGAAGACCACTCACGCAGGAATAACATTAAATTACGCAGTATTCTGGAATCCATTCCCAATGCTGACCTAAGCGGCTTTATACGCCAAATGCTGCGCACATTACTGCCTAAAGCAAGCGACATTGAACTGATGATCAATAGGGCACATAGATTGCCCAAACCAAATTTCCTCCCGGACACAGTACCGAGGGATGTATTGGCAAGAATTCATTACTACCATATAAAAGAAGATGCTATGCGAGCCATACAAAATAATCCTCAAATGAATGGGCAATATGCAGGCATTGCTTTATTCTCGGATTTGTCAAGCCACTATACAGCATCGGAAAGAAACTCCTCACAATCACCAAAGCTTTGCGCAACCACAACATTACCTACCGATGGGGGGCCCCATCAAAACTCACAGTGACGTACCAAGGCAAGACATTTAACATACATTCAATGGAATCAGGCCTTCGACTTCTCAAAGAATGGTGTATCCTCCCTGCGGACACACCTACAGATGGGAAAAGAGAACCAACCAAAATTCAGAAAGACTGGTCCTAATCTCCAAAGTGGAAAGGAATCAAGACTGATACCTCGCATAATGCAACTATTGCGGTCCATGGAGCCTTTAAACCCATTTAAAACCCAGGAAGAATCTCCTTGAAGCCATGTTGGCGGGGATTGATTGCCCTCAAAAGTCAAGCAGCCTAGACTGCTTCTGGATACCGGGGCAGGCTCCGGCTCTTTTTTAAGTTTTGTTTGTTTTTTATTTTTCTTCTTTTTTCTAGTGGATAAACCCATCTCCTTTACGCAAATGCTTTCCCGCCCATCTTGCTGTCTTCCACGTATCACCCACACAAGAGCGGGAATGAATAAGATACAGCTATACTTGACTTACAACTGGCCCAGAACAATTTATACTGACACAGGGTGGCAGCATATCCTTCCTATTGACAGTGCCTTGTGTAAGTATGGTTTTGTTTCTCTACCTGATCAGGCCTTAGAGGGTAATGACCATCTACAACAATGAATTCCACTCCGAGCATCTGTGGATTATAGACTAAATTCTGATGACTATTACGTTTATTTCACTTAACGTTAAAGGCTTGAATAGCCCTTTCAAACAAAAGCTTATGTGGTCAGAAGCCCAAAAACTGAAAGAAGACGTGTTATGTATACAAGAAGCACACTTTTCTGCTACTAAAGCACCAAAATGTTCCCACAAACAATACCCGCATGTATTTTTTGCCAATGCGGATACAAAACGCAATGGTGTTCTCATAGCAATTAAGAACTCTATTGCATTCTCTTTGCAGGAAATTATTAAGGACTCTCAAGGGTTATATATAATTTTAATATGTACCATGAACAATGTTATGTACAATTGTAACAATGTATGGTCCTAACCAAGTACAGATCACCTTTTTGAGAACTCTTCTCAAAAAGGTTAAGTCCGTAGGCAAGGGAAACCTCCTCTTGTTGGGAGACTTCCACTCGGTGATTGATCCCCATATTGACTGTTCTTCGCCTAAATGACATCACAAATCAGTACTACACTCTACTATTCATAAAGAATCTCTATATGATGTCTGGAGGTGTCACCATACGGAGGAAAAGGATTTTACGTTTTTTTCCAACCCACTTAGGATTTTTTCAAACCCACATAGATTATACTCTAGAATTGATTTAATATTAACAGACCTATCTTTATTATACAAGATCAAAATGTCAACTATTGAAACCATTACATGGTTGTACCATGCGCCCATAACAATGGAAATAGAAGAACAATCTAACGTGACCCCTACAATTCTTTGGCGCAACAACACAGGTATTTTCAATCACAAAAATCACCAATATGGAGTCAGGGCACAACTGGAGGAGTTTTTTTTTTTTATTTTAACACTATAGAAGATACCTCAGCTTCCACTAACTGATATGCCCATAAGGCCTTCATTAGAGGCCTACTGTTGCAAATCGCTGCAAAGGAAAAAAAAAAAAAAAAACACAGAAGATCAATTCCCTGTTATTAAAAATATGTCACTTAGAGGCACAAGATAAAAAGGATGTATCCCAAGCTTTAATAGAGGAGCTTAGATAAAGGAGGTTTGAACTCATAGAGCACTAATTGATGATCATGAAAAACAGTTGAGGTACTTTAAAGCAACATGCTACTCCTCTGCAAATAAGGCAGGGAAATTCTTAGCCCAACTAATTAAAATAAAACAAGCCAAAACTACAATTGCCCACTTAATAGACTCTAAAACAGGCGCAAAGATAACACACCCTAAAGAGATAGCAAATATGTTTAGGGAATACTATAGTAGTCTTTATAACCTTAACCTAGACACCAACACTCCCCAACCGTCCACAAAAAGTATAGCAAAATTCTTAGACTCGGTCATAATCCCGGTCCTTGACCCTCAAATATTAGAAAGAATTAAAGTGGTTCTGCACACATTTCATTTAGTAAATCTCTTTGCCTTCGAAATCAGGCAAAGAGTACTAAATGAAGTGTGTTTTTTTTTTCCACTTACCTTGTAATCGCTGACGTTCTTTCCTCTGTCTCTGCGGCGGTGGGCGGGGTCTCTGCGTCGATCCTCGTCACGCCGCACTGTCTCCTGGGATCTGGTGTCATTGATCCCAGGAGTCAGTGCGGACATCTTACGAAATCTCGCGAGATTTCGGTCACATCTTCCGAAATCTCGCGAGATATTGGCAGATGTGCCGAAATCTCGCAAGATTTCGGAAGATGTCCGGGAACGTGAGCTACTCTTTGCCGTTATTGCGCATGCGCGAGATGGGCGCAGTAACGGCGGTGCATGCTGGGCCATCCGAAGTGCCTGTGTGGGTTCACATGCCCACAGGCAAGATGGCAACCAGCAGGACAGATTTTTAAAAAAGATTTTAAATGATGAAAACCGGCAGCAGAGAGTCACAGAAATGGGACACGTGAGTACCTGATTTACATCTCATAATCTACTGCATTGCACTAAAGATAGAAAAACACTACAGACAGTGCAGAACCGCTTTAATGCACAAATTACTAGCAATGAAGTTACAACGGTTATTAAATCCTTAGCCATGACCAAATTCCCAGGACCAGATGGTCTTTCAGCAGAGTACTACCAGCATATTGATCCCACATCTAGTCAAAGTTTTTAATGAAGCAAGAAACTCTAGCTCATTACCAGAAGAAATGCTTAAAGCCATAATAGTCACACTGCCCAAGCCAGGGAAGGAACCCAAATCACTGCAAAATTTTAGGCCAATATCCCTTCTTTATACAGACCGAAAAATGTATGCCAAGGTTATAGCAAATAGGATAGCGGAAGTAACACCAAGTAACACCATCTTTAATAGCCCCAGACCAAGTAGGATTTGTACAAGGACGTCAAGCTCCTGATGGCACCTGTAGAATACTCAATTTACTTCAGATAGCTGAAAGCCATAAACTACCTACCGCCTTTATTGCCTTAGACCAGGGATCCTCAAACTACGGCCCTCCAGCTGTTGCAGAACTACACATCCCATGAGGCATTGTAAAACTCTGACATTCACAGACATGACTAGGCATGATGGGAATTGTAGTTCCTGAACAACTGGAGGGCCGTAGTTTGAAGACCCCTGCCTTAGACGCTGAAAAGGCTTTCGATCGGGTGCATTGGGGGTATTTACATGCTACCCTAAATAAAATTGGATTTACACGATCTATCTTGTCGGCCATAACAGCACTGTATAAAAATCCATCATCGCAAGTTTATACCTCCTCTGTACTCTCCGATGCCTTTACTATAACCAACGGAACAAGGTAAGGGTGTCCCCTTTCACTTTTAATATTTACACTGGTCATGGAACCATTTGTGGCTGCCATCAGGAGCTCTTCAACAATAAAAGGTATTGCAGTAGCTGGAAAAAAAACATAAAATAGGGCTATTCACAGACAACGTCATTTTGATGCTTTCAGATGTGACTAACTCTTTACCCGAAGTATGCAAACTAATTGAAACCTTTAGCGCCTCTTCTTATTGTAAGATCAACATATCTAAATGTCAGAAAATGTCAGATCCTCATGAACAATCTTAACCATAAAATAAGGACAAAAATTAAGTCTTTGTTCCCGTGTAACTGGGACAACAACAAAATTCAATACCTAGGGATATTCCTGACTGCCAATTCCAACCACTTGTATGATGTAAATTATAAAAAAAATTATTACAAACGGTTCGGACCGAACTGGCTAAATTCGAAATCTCATGGATGGGTAAGATAGCATCCTTCAAAATGATGGTGCTACCGAAAATCCTGTATATTTTTAGGACAGTACTAATACCCCTACCTGCTCTTTTTTTAAATAAACTAGATACCTCACTTCAATCCTATATCTGGCAAGGTTCTAGAGCAAGAATAGCCTTTTCAACGTTTACGAAAACAGATATCGAAAGGGTGTATGGGAGTCCCGATTATCAAAGACTACTATAGAGCTACTCTTTTAGACCAGCTTAAGGCATGGGTTGAGCCGTCTCCAAATAAGCAATGCATCAAACTAGAACAAAGTCTAGTACAAAACAACAACCTAAAAGCCTTATTAATAGCAACGGCTATTAACAAACCACTATATATAGCGGACCATCAGTCCATATCCGCCTCTCTTGGAGTTTGGAAAGATCTTTTAAGGAGAAGTCAAGAAAATATACAGATAGCCTTATGTGATATCCCACTTCAATCCTTTACCTTTTTAATACCAAACTTTTCAGTCCTACCGTGGATGGAGGCGGGATACCACACCTTACGGGAAGTTTCAGAAGAAACCAAACACAAAGATACATTTAGAATGCTACAAATACAACACCTCCTGCAAGGTTGATGATATTACTCTAAACAAAGAAATATGGCAATTCTACCACACAAAATCTGTTAGAAAGAAGGGCATTTCCTTTCTATATTCCCTACTGCAGCCTAAATCCTCAATAAAACAGTTACCGGCGATAAAGAAATGGGAAGCAGAACTAAATAGCTCTTACTCCACACAAGAATGGCATCAGGCCATCAACTCCAGTCTAAAAGCCTCACATTGCGTATTACACTGGGGAAATGTTTACAAAATACTCTACAGATGGTACATGACACCAGACAGCCTAGATAAAATCTCTAAAGAACACTCCCCGGACTGCTGGCGCAATTGCGGACAACCAGGAAACCTGCTCCATATACTATGGTACTGTAAATCAATAGCAAGCTTTTGGAAGTCAATCTTCCACCTAATATTAATAATTACTGGGATAATAACTCAACCCTCACCGGGATTGGCATTACTAGGTCACTCTATAGGGAGTTTCCCCACAAATTTTAGAACAATAATTCTTCATATCTTTAAGCGGTAGTAAAGCCGCTGAACTTTTTTTTTTTTTTTTAACACCTGTAAAGGAAAAGGCATAATGAGCTAGTATGCACCGCATACTAGCTCATTATGAAATACTTACCTTAGAACGAAGCGTCGGTAACTCACCTGGTCCATGCCGAGGTCGCTGACATGTTGCCTCGGCGTGTCTTCCGGGTATCGCGACTCCAGCGCTGTGAGTGGCTGAAGCTGCGATGTCGTCACTCCCGCGCATGCGCACGGGAGACTTCTTCCCGGCAGGGTTCGGATTCTGCTGGCCCTTCAGCCGAGAATCCCCCGTGCGCATGCGCCGCTGCAGTCAGCGGCGCATTGCACAGGGAATATCTCCTAAACCGTACAGGTTTAGGAGATATTTTTTTTACCTACAGGTAAGCCTTATTATAGGCTTACCTGTAGGTAAAAGTTATTTTTTTGACTTTACTTACACTTTAATTGCGGCAAGAATGTCCATATTGTGTCAGTGGAAAAGAGATGTAGTGCCTTCTACCACAGAAGTCATTTCTAGAGTATCCTTGCAGTGTTCATATGAGTACTATTTTGCGAACAGCCACGGAAACAGGGAAAACTTTATTGAAAAGTGGGGAATATGGATAAAGACGTATAAACTGACAAATCTCCTCTGAAGTACTACTGTCAGGTAATTAAACAGTAAGCAAGATACAAGGCCGGATAGGAAAAGGGGTTTGACATATATAACACAACTGCAGGTAATGATCACTGCGGTTATGGTAACATTTTGCTTTTCTTTTATTATATAAAAGTTATCTATTCGCTTATACTTAATACATTTCTTTATTAGATGTAGTCTGTTCATTACAAGGTTATTATGTATGTACCCAATCTAAAGGTCGTCTGAAAAGGGTAATGTCCTGGTTTCAAGATACTATTCTAATCTATGTATGATATGACTCTTATTTGCATAACCTTGAAAATGTTTAAAACCAATAAAAATAAAAAAGAAATATAAAAAAAAAGAAATCACGATAAGGCATGAGTATATGGCATTTTAAAAGAGGCCAAAGCCCCCACACGGGTATCTGAAAGAAAGGAAGAAACATGAAAAAAAAAAAAGAAAGGATGTAAAGCAGTGGTCATCAACCCTGTCCTCAGGGCCCACTAACAGGCCAGGTTTTATGTATTACCTTGGGGATATGCAGACTAAAATACTGCAATCACTGAGCAGCAAATGATATCACCTGTGATGTATTTCAGTTATCTTGCAAACCTGGCCTGTTAGTGGGCCCTGAGGACAGGGTTGATGACCACTGATGTAAAGGGGAAGAAAAACTGAACCAGGATCTTGAATCATTCCCTGTTTTTGGGAAACAGGGTTGGTAATGCCAAATCCTGTTCCCTTAAAAAGGTTAGTAGAAGTATGTAAATATATGTGCGTCCTGATAAATTCAGGGTGCATGCCTGATGTCGCCCGGGGGATCTAAAGCCCTTGAGTTACAACAGGAGGAGGAACACTAAAACCACTCCAGCCTATAAGCCTCATAAATATAGAGTAATAAGAAACATAATAACAAGTCTAACATCCATAATGGATCTTAGGGCCCATGGCCGACCATCATTGAGTTAAAAGTTAACTATTGCTTAGCAAACCATAACAAGTCAAGGTACAATAATAGTGTATAGTTAAGCCATATGATGCTGGATCATAGGGTTTCCAGGAGGGGAGATACCCGAGCCCCCCCCAGGATCATGCATCAAAAAATATAAAAGAGAAAAAAGGGGGGAATCAATTTAAGAAACATTGAACCCAACGTAGTAGGATAGGACAGGAGAACAGTCTCAACTTAATATTCTGGGAAGGTATACTTGCCACCAGAAGTGGACCAAAGCCGGTCAGATAAGGATCTGGAGGGATAGTTCATCATCAGGGAGGAATAGAATTCTGATGTCTTCTTTGTTTCTGCTTCTGCCAGGCGGGGGGGTCAGCAGGCTGACTGGAAGGGGTCGCTTGGAGGAGCTCTGGCGATTGGATGGCGATGAAGATGAAGACGATTCTTGGGAGATGATGCCCAACTCATGTAGTAGTCATTCTCCCTCTTGGAATGATGCAAAGCCATACATTTTATTCCTGAATTGAAAAAGCAGACAAAAAGGTAAAGACCAGCAGTATTTCAAAGATTTTTGGGACAGTTCCCCTAAGAGGGGTTTGAGTGATCTCCTTACGTTGAATAGTTGTAGGAGACAGATCCGCAAATATTTGAACCAGATTTCCTTGTATGGAAAGTGTCAGAGAGGTTACCTGGTTGGTCACGGTGCTGGCCGTGCTGGTGTGTGTCAATGTGCGTCGGTGCGCGCTGGCGCGCATGTTCTTGTGCGTGCTGTGGTGCGCGCCCCTGCTGGCACTAGTACGCGCCGATGTGCACCTGTGAGCGCTCCTGTTGGCACTGATGCGCGGCGATGCGCGCCGGTGCGCGCTGTTGTGTGCACTTCTGGTGGCACTGGTGTGTGCGCTGGTGTTCGGGCACGTGCGCGTGCAGGTGCATGTGTGCGTTGGCACACACACGTGCGCGGTGTTTGGCGCCAATCGGCCTATTTAGGTCTGCCGCATACTCTGCTCAAGTGCTGCCTGATCATCAGCTCCCCCGTTCCCTGCTCCGGCTTGCCTCTCGGATATCCCTGACTTCTGCCTGCACCTAACCTCGGCCTGTTTGACCTCGCTCCTGCCTGCTCCTACTGTACCGTTGTTGCCTGGCTGTTGCCGAACCCTGCCTGTACCTAGACCTGCCTGCTCAGCTCCTGCTCTGCACCTGACTGCCTGTGTTCCAGTCTACTCACCTGCTGCTTGGAGTTCATCCCACGTCCAGCTTCTGGACCCTCTTCACAGGCTGTTATACCACTACGCACTCCCAAGCCCCCTGTCTACTCTACCAGGGGCTGTGAGTCGGACACGTACGGGAGACCACCCTCTGCCCAAGCGGACTCACCGGTCTGGTAAGTGGAAGTCTGACAGAAAGGTTATCTGAATCGTGAGCTTTCCTCATAACTGCATTTTTTACAGTGTAAACGTGTGGTTTGACGACAATGTCTCTTGGGAGACCATCCTGGTGAGGGGCTTGAGTTCCAAAGCCGAGCTGGCAGGTGACTTTTCTCCTCTGCTGCTCTCCTGACATGCAATGTGGTGCCCGGGGGTGTCCGCCATGCGCACGGGTCACGGGAGCCAAGATCAACTCTCTTTAGCTGGCGCTAAGGCTGTCACTTGGCCGGACCAGGGCAGAGCTTCCGAATCAAGCCGCCATCTCGGGAGCTGCCGCATATGCGGCTATGTGTTCCTCTCTTATAAGTGACAACTGAAATCAGTGTTTTTGTTAGCTATCTGTAAAGGGGTGTGGGGGGGATTCTTCCAAATGACAACAAATGACAACAAATGAGTCACACTAATGTACCATGAGCTGTAGATATAATACCAGTGACCATAACGCTAGTGTACCATGAAATTTAGATATAATAATTATTAGCAGGGGTTCTCTGAGACAAGAAAGTTATTTCAAGAGTTCTTCTGTAGTAATCCCAACATTAAACTCCTGTAACCCCATGCACAGTACCACTCAGACTAAGAGGGCATGAGTCAATACTATAATCAGTTTAGACTCGTTTGCAGCATTTTTCTCTTCCCTTAACAATCTGAACATGATTATAGAAAGACAGAGTAGACTGGGAGAGTAGACATTGCTTAACAAAGTGAGGTCACCTAATTGTCTATATTGTCATGACCCAATGTGCTCCAGAGAGACCCTAACCTCTAATGACATTGGCCAGCAATTGAATACATACAAATGGACAGGAGATCTTGGGTGACAGCATTGATCAAATATGGTCATGTCAGCAGGCATCATTTATCAGTATTAATGTGGATCTGTACTGCTGGATGACATGATTGATGATGGATTTATGGGGGTGTTTATTTTTATTTTGTAGCACCCTCTACCTTTAGGTAGGTGTTAGAGTAGCATGTTTGTTTTTTTACTGTCAGTGCAGGTAAATTTAGGCAGGCCTATGCTGTAAGCTAGGCCTGTTTGTTTTTTTCTGGTGACAGGGGAGTGGTTTAGTGTAGCAGCAGGTGACTGACATGTGCCTCAGCTCTTGGGCGCCTCCTCTGTTTCCAGGGAGAAGGTTCTGGAAAAGGGGCAGGGCAGAGAGCTGGAGTGACATGGGGTGTATGTGGGAGCCCTGACCAATCCCCAACTAGGATTGGCAGGGGGCGGGCCTCCTATATATACACCCATGGTCAGCCTGCTGTGTGAGGTAGTTGGGTGGATGAACTGAATGATGGATCGTTAGACTGTTATGGGGGGTGTACCTCAGGCTGGGAGCTCAGGAGCTGGGAGGGAGCCTCTCATTACACCGTCATTGAGAGGTGTCCTGGAACAGGAGCAGGAAAAGAGAACAGTTGGGAGCACGTCCGGAGAAAGTCATTCAGGAGGGATCCAGGTCGGGGTTCAGTGAGTGAAAGGCACAGTGGAAAGCTCTGGAAGAGGCATGCCAGAAGTTGGATGTGGAGCCAGAGGGAGAGACTGAGGGGTCGCTGTGAAGTCAAGTCGCTGCAGCCAGGAGGGCTGGTAGGATTTTCATTGGATATGCTGGGATCAGTAGTCCATCAAGTATCAGTTAGCACATTAATTCTTCTCATCTAAAATGGTTGATACCTCATAGGGGACTGAAAACCCCTGCCTGTAATGGGCTATCAGGAAAACGTTAGGACTTATTCAGAGTGAGGCCTAGCTATGTGCTAATTGTGACAGGAAATCTAGATTTGGACAGTGAAGTGAGGAAACTAAGCTAAGCAGGGCAATAACTTCTCCACAGGATGATCTCAAGTAGTGTGTTGGAGGAGATGTGGAGAGTAAGATATTTGGATTCAAACTACATTTATTTCCATTGCTAAAGATTCATTATCTGGGCATCCCATGTCCCTTTTCCCCATCCAAGTTTAATCCCCTAATAAAAACAAAAAAAAAAAACAAGCAAGAGACTGTTCATTGAATAGTGCAAAAGGAAAGAAAAACTGCGCTGTCTTATAAAGATATTGACAAATGTATGTATACTAGCGGCCTGCACAACAGGTAACTGTAATGAGTGAATAAAATTTAAATATAAAAAAAATATAAAAAAGTGCGGCACTCATAGAGCACGAAAATAACAATCAATGTCTAAAACTGATGATACTAAATAATGATACGGTATCCAAAAATAAAAATTACAATATGAATGTGTGTCACTAAAAATAGTGAACAAACAAATATGATAAATCAAATGGATTGTGAATCAAAAGATCATATATATGGAAAGGGTTGGTAGACCTACTAATCACATAATCGCATAGATCACATATACAATAAATATGACAGTAGAAAAATCTTGAATATATATCACCATATAAACAAAACCATATAGCAATGTGAGTTACAAATAGTGATCTAAGCAAAAAACACCACCTAATAGTGACATAAATTCAACATGGTGCGTTGAGAAATATATAACAGGTGACTTGGTGCAAGTTATCTGTTGGTGTCACTACACCCGTGGGAGCATCTACTTGGGGATGGTGCCAATCGACAAGATCCTTCACTGGATATATCCAGAGAACTCTCAGGAGGGAGGAATGATGGATGTTATACCACTGGTAGTACAAAAATTAGTGGGACCGATAAAGAGAAAAATGGAGCCACATAGTGTAATACCATAGGGGATTTATTTTGACAAAGCATATAAAAATGGGTACTCACATTTAAAACGACATGTAAAAGCATATAGTGGTCTACTGGCAACGCAGTGATAACAGCTAACCAAGGTCTGACGCGTTTCGCCTCATACAGGCATCATCTGGGATAAAAATGTGCAGATGCTAGAACACGACCCCACGAGGGCACCACTGCAATTTCTTTCTATTAAAGGACTTCAAATATGTTGTTTGTTTATTTACTGCCTACTTTTTGTGAATAAGTAACAAGGGTACCCCTTATATAGGGAAAGAGAATCAATTTAAAGGATGCTTCCAGATTCAGATAAATCCCCCATAGACACCTATATCCACCATGCCAGGGATGTGAAGAAGAGTCCCCCTGGCAAAGTCCCTTGACCATGGGACCTGGTATAATTTAGGAAGGGGTTATGCACTCACAGACATATGTTCCTTGCCAGCTAGGCTGCATGATAAGTGTCTGGTATGTATTTTGGGCGAACACCACATTGTTTTAATCACATTGTCATTGGTTGTTATGGTACACCCTAACATCCAGTGACTATGCAGCCTTCATCATCCTAACAACCAATGTCATTATTGGTTGCTAGGACACAGGTGACTGGCCAACAATGTGTCCTTGGCTTCTAGGACTCTAGCAGCTGCCAGCAACTGACTGGGGCAACAGATGCACAACCCTGAGTAAGAAGCTGTCACGTTTAGTGGAGGTAGTAATACCATCACTAGTTGTATGACCCCCGGCAACAACCACAGGTTTATTTTAAGAGGCAAACAAGCTATTTAGTTTGCCCATTTACCAAATGGCAGATAGCAAAATGTTGCATAGACATCCTTACTTGCAAAGTGAATAGGCTATTTACCTTAAATAAGTCATCCCTTTTAGACTAATCAATGCCTGCAGTTGTCTGGTGATCATTTTCTCTTTGAAGATTTTTATTTTGCTATTATAATTACATTTTGCCAGAGTACAAACATGCCAGGAATAGTAAACAAAGAATTATAGTGGCTATAGTAAACGTTTCCTACCAAGGATCTGTTCCAGGAGGATGGCTTAACATGATTATGGATAAACATATCAGTTTTTCCAATTAGAGGCACTGTGATTTCTTAGTTTGAGACCAGTAAAAGTTTCTAATTCCAATAAATACTATACAAGCTACACTTTTATAATAACTAAGTAAAACAAAAACTGTCACTTTTCATTTATAACTATGCTAATGTTAGTTCCCACAATATGAAAATACCGCTTAACACTCAAGTGGCCCTTAATCACACTTGTAAAACTAGTAATGGTCTACACAGTGGGACCCAAATGCATTTTACATCTAGCATTTAGAAACTGCACAACATAAAATGGTACTTGAGAATTTGCCAGTCTATGCACTCCTGTAGTTTTGTGCTTTAAAGCTGTGGTAAACAATGAGACTACAGCGTCAAATTATGCCTACATAGCTAATGAACACAATAAATCAGAATACAAATGATTTAAATATGCTTTCAGATTTGTGCAATATGTTTTTAAAAATTAACTCAGAGGCTACATACTAAATATTTCCCAGCAGAGTTATAAAATGTACTGTTTTTCAAGGTATTAAAACAGCATAATTTTTATGCTTTTAGAAGTATGTTGATTTTTAACTATAAAAGTATGCAGCCAGATATGCATACAGTACATTTCTATCATTAGAGGTTAGCAAAATTAATTGAAAAATCAGGATAACTTGATGATTTTGGTGAATGTAATCTTTTCGGCCAATTGAAAATGTTATTTCACTCCAACATGTACATGCACATTTTTCAATACTATAGGTTAATATTTATCATGAATCTTAAAGCGGTAGCAAACTGATGTCTTTTTTTTTTTTTTGTAAACTCTGCAAACAGTATCAAAATGTGCTAATATGCATCGCATACCAGCACATTATGTGAAACTTGCCTAAGAACGAAGCCCTCCAGTAGTGCGCTATCACCACTGAAGGCACTTCCATCTTCACCCGGTCTTCCTTCCGGGTTCACAGACTCTGGCTGTGTGAGTGGCCAGAGTTGCAATGACATCACTTCTGCACGTAAGTGCAGGAGCCGCCTTTACGACACATGACTCTGAAGGAAAGGTACAGGTATGCATTCCCTCAGATTGCATGCGCCAGTGACGTCACTGGCTGCATCTACTGTAAATATCTCCTAAATGGTGCACCTTTAGGAGATATTTACAGTACCTATATGTAAGCCTTATTACATGCATATATATATATATATATATATATATATATATATATATATATATATATATAAAAATAATGTGCAGCGCTATACAAATATGATCATACAAAAAAAAAAAATTGCAATCAAAACAGTTTGCGTATATCAATATAAAAGACTATAAAAAAACATGAAAGGAATCTCAAGCACATCAAACTAATGTTATAATGCGTTTAAGTAAAGTGTAATACAGTGCAAACAAAAAACGCAGATATTAAATATCAAACTAAAGTCCATTAAAAAGATCCCATGGCAGAATCCATGCTGAAAGTGAAGACCAAACGCCCACCGGTGTGACACCCATCACCAGAGAAAAAATTGGAGGCTTACCAGAGATCCAACGACCTCCCTTACTCAGGGGGGTCAATCAATGCTTAATTGGATCTACAATCCACTAAAAGGGAGCCTGGATGTCATCTGTAATAGCCACAGATGGTGTATGGCGGAGGCTCACAGTGAGCCAGGAAGCAGCGTCAGAAGACCATTAGTGGAGCTCGATGCCAAAGTATACATAGAATACAAGACTCCACATAGTGTAACAGTGTACCAACATCAAATTTATTAAAGCCGTAGTGCACTTACCTTAAAACAGTATAAATAGACATGTAGGCATGTAGACATATCAAATCCAAAACTGGTCAGTTCCCCTCGTAAAAAATGTCCGAACATGAGTCGCGCATGCACAGTAGAGTGTGTACGAAACTCCTCCTCCTCAATTGTTTTTGGACTTTCACTTCATTTGTATTTTTCTTGATATGTATTTAGAATATCACATTTACTTAGCACTGCACTACATTGTTTCTGTACTTTTTAGGTGAACTGTATAACACATATTTAAAATGCACGTACAATTGGATTGCTTTGCATTGCATAGATTTTGATCTTATTTGCAACATTTGGCAGGCATTGACAACTTGCAAAGGTTGCCATATTCCTTAATTTAAGTCAGTATTAGCGCACCATAAATCTGCCTATAGCATTTGGCATGTATTTGTAAGCACTAGGGACACACACTGGAGGAACAAAATATTCCTGAAATCACTGGAAAATTATAAAATAGTTGAGGGCATAAAAACAACCCATCCTTGTATATATATTCAGGACACCATGGCTGCGATAAATGTGGTTGCATTTATTCACGCAGTGGAGCTGCACTCAGAGCTGTATGATCCTCAGTCCCCAGCTACAGTGATGCATTCTGCAAAAAGTGCACCTGAGAAGTAGTCTGCAGAATGCAATTTCTGTACAATAAGAAAACCCTTCTTTGAAAGAGAATTTATAGGCTAGGTTCACACATGTCCGGTGCAAATTCCCCCTCCATTTTCACTGCGAATTTCCGAAAGCAGCTGTTTAGCATTTCAGTTGCAATTTTAAGATGCAGTTCAGCCCCGCCCCCCCAATCCATACCAGACCCTTCAGGCCTCTTCCACACAACTCTGGCCAGTGGTTGTGGGGGTCTGCGGGCAGGGGGCTTATCAGAATCTAGAAGCACCCTTTAACAAGGAGACCCACTATGTGAATGAGAATGGGGTACATTGTACCACTACTCATTCACCAAAAAAAGTATCAAAAATAAATAAAAAAACATAGTCATAGACAGTTTTTGACAATGCCTTTAAAAAAACAAACAAAAAAAAAACAATGTCCCCTGAAGTAAATCCGGAGTCCATAAAGATGAACGCCGCCGATCAAAAAAAAAAAAAAATAGGTCAGCACCTGTTGCTGGCTCCTTCTACCTGCCAGCTCCGCCATATGACCATTCTTAAATAGCTAAGGGGTAGGGCCACCTGGTGATGTCACTGGGTGGCCCCACCCCCTGTGACATCATCAGCCAGTGCATGCTAGGTTGATGATATCACAAGGGGGCGAGTCACCTGGTTACATCATCGGGTGGCCTCGCCCCTTATTTATTTAAGAACTGTCAGGCAGTGGAGCTGTTAGATGGCAGGAGCCAGGGATGGGTGTAGACCTGATTTATTTTTTCTGGGCCAGCGGCGGCGTTCATCATGATTGACGCTGGATTTACAGGGGACATTATTTTTTTTTTTAATAAAGGCATAGTCAAAAACTGTCTGTGTTATTATTTATTTTTGACACTTTTTTTGGTGAACGAGTAGGGGTAAACTTGGGAGATAACTGGACAGCAGTGGTCTCATTGTGCATTACGTCCGATATCCTGGACGATGAATGCTAGTGGATGAAAGCAGTGGGAACTAAGCAGAGTGGTACAAAAGAGTTGACAAGGACTGGATGACAGGGTATTAAAGAGTGAAAAGGGTCTGTTTGGCAGTACAGAGGGAGAAATTACATTTTAGTAGGTCAACTTTTTTAAGAGAAATGTTTTTCAGGGTCAAAGTTTTACAACATACTTGCTCAGGAGCATGGCTATGTCATTTAAGCATTTAAGACTTCTAGTGCCACCTATTTGCCAGGTTTGTAGTTATCAAGGCCTAATTTTGCATGTATTAAGGACAGCAAGTGCTTCCATAGAGAAAGGTTTTTACATGTACCTGTTTGCTGGTTAAAGAAATAGGAGGTTGTAGACAAGATGAATGAGAAACTGTGAGCCCCCATACACACGGTCAGAAATTCCGACGTAAAATGTCCGATTGTACCATCGTAAACATGTTGTAGGAAAATCTGCCCGTGTGTGGGCTCCATCTGACTTTTTCCATCGGAATTTCCGATGGAAAAAATTTGAGATCCTGCTCTCAAATTTTCCGACAACAAAATCCGATCTGACTTTTTCCGATCGTGTGTAGAGAATTCTGACGGACAAAGTGCCACGCATGCACAGATCAAATTACGAGACCAAAGCTATTGGCTACTAGCCTCTACGTAGTTCCATCGTACGCAACGAATGTCACCACGTTCAGAATGATCAGATTTTCTGACAACTTTGTCCAACCGTGTGTATGCAACACCAGTGTTGGACAAAATCCGTCAGAAAAAATCTGATGGATTTTGTGGTCGGAAATTTCCGACCGCGTGTACGGGGGCTGAGAATAGTGATCAGAAAGAAGACAAGGGATGTTGGAGAGGTTGCAAGGAGTGCAGAGGAAAAGGGATACAAACAAGAGGTTGGGTAGGTGATCTTCAGTCAAGTGAGATAGCTGGTTCACGTTAGAGCTCAATCCAGCCATCTCACTTGACTGAAGATCACCTACCCAAGCCTTTGGAAGTGCAAAAGCAACACAAGAGGGACACCTGTAACTACTTCCTGCAACTCACCACCCCACTACACATCACCCTGATTACTCAAAAACTCAAAATGGAGGAGGGACCCTGCAAACTGACAAACTTAGGTCTTGTGTGCTTGGGACTCAGCCTGTTCAGTAGCAGCAGCTCTCCCCAGTGTCCAGAAGTGGCTATGCAATCTCCCCAAGGAGAATCAGTAATGAAGGAGGCCGTAATGAATGAAGATCTTCACAATCAATGAAGTCACTATCCACCAGCAGCCCTGTTAAAATCCAGCTCAGTACAGGATCCCCAGAGCTGAATTCAGAGGTGAGGGACATTTTGCACTTTTTCCCTCCAAGAATTTCTAACTTCTTATCAGTCTTATCAGTCTTTATCAGATACTACCCTGAAAGAAATGCTTCAATCCTTAAAAAGTTAACTGAATGCTGACATGGTATTTAAGCTGTCACATCTTAAATGGGATATTACCAAATTGGGTGGTTTGGTAAACCAAATGAAGCCTAAACTCCATGGAGCTGCACATGTTACACCCTGAATATGAGTTGAACTTATCATTTAATATGAATCAGGAGACCTTTTCACAGGTGCTCTTTATGGAAGGAAACCAGACAGTCTAATTGTGATATTATATGCCATGATAGGTACTGATTATATAATCCCATAGGTTCAAAATAGGTACAAGCCAGTCTATCATGTAAAAAGTAGTAAGAGTATACTTAGCAGTTAAAAACATAATGGAAGTTTATTCAGAGCTGCAAAATAACTGCTGCATTCATGAAAAACTGTGTTATCACATAAAACATTTGGCTCTTCTAGATAATATAGATTGCTAATAAAACCTCTGCAATGTTATATTAAAAGAGGAAGTTAGTTTGAGAAATTGAAAAGGAGCTGAGGTGTTTCTCCTTTGTATTTCTTACACTGAACTTCTGCTATGATCTCTAACAAAGACAGAAAAGTAACCACATGACTTCAGCATGCCAAATCATGCTGAGGTGTGGAACAGCCAATCCTTGCATTGCTGCTGAAGAAAGGAGTGGGGGTGGGAATTAAAAAAGAATGCATGTCTTAGGCTAGTGCACAAGATATGTAAATCACCTGTCAATCACAGTAAGGGGGGAGAGCGGACAAAGTTTTCACAGTTTGTCTGTTTTATTTCACTGAAAAAAGATATGAGGATTGCTCAGAGCTGGATTAACTCTTTGTGGCAAGACTGGGCACAGCTGATCTGAAATCCCATACTCTATATTGTCCCAGACAAAAAAAAAAAAAAAATGTGGGTTTACATCCACTTTAACTCCCGCTACAGCCGACAGAACACTTGTTCCGGGCCCGCTCCACGAGCAATAGAGAAGGGAACACCCCAGGATCACCCCAATGCCAGCAGGCTCTGCCAGAAGGGACCTATCCTGCTTGCTGAACTCTATTCCAGAGCCTCACGGCCATTCCAAGAAGATGGCCATGGTAACACGAGGCAGAGGGGCAGAAGAGCAAGACTCCATTGTGGACCAGGACACTACTGGAGCCTCGGTGCTCCTACCTCCACAGGACACATTGAGTGTAGCCTATATGATGACACCCTCCTCCTGACTCCAATGAGTGACGCCATGATACAGCTAGAGGCCTGTGAGAGTGAAGTACGTGGCTTTCCACCCACACCCACTGACTTTCCTTCCATAATGTCAGCATTTTCAAAAATGTTCTCCAGGGGACTAGCTCAAAATGCTGCTCAGATAACCTCGGTTATCCATGCTGATTTACAACAGCTGGACATTAGGATAGAACACATTTAACCACTTTGCGCCCATGCTATAGCTGAAAGACGGCTACAGCGCAGACGCTAACTTCCGGGAGGGCGTCCCTTGACGTCCTCCTGTTTACTTCCGCAATGCGCGCTCCTGAGAGCATGCATCGGGGAAGTTCTGTGCTGGCCGTGTCCCTTGGACACAGCCAGTCACAGATCGCTGTAAACGGCCAATCACAGCGGCCGTTTACAGCGTGATCGGCGTGTCCAATGAGAGATGATCTCAGAGATCATCTCTCAGCGCCGGCTCTCCCTCCTAACACAGAGACAGCGTGTGAGGAGGGAGAGATGAATGGCTGCAGCAGCCGTAAGTACAATAAAAAAAATGGAAAATAAACTGCCATCTGTCCCCACTGCCACCTGTCCCCACTGCCACCTGTTGTCAGTGCCACCTGTTGTCAGTGCCACCTGTTGTCAGTGCCATTTGTCCCCAGTGCCACCTGTCAGTGCCATCTGTCCCCAGTGCCACGTATAGGTTCCATCTGTCATCAGTGCCACATATAAGTGCCATCTGTCATCAGTGCCACATCAGTGCCATGTGTCATCAGTGCCACATAGTGCCATCTGTCATCAGTGCCATATCAGTGTCACGTGTCATCAGTGCCACATATTAGTGCCATCTGTCATCTGTGCCACGTATCAGTGCCATCTGCCCTCAGTGCCACCTGTCAGTGTCACGTGCCATCTATTATCAGTGTCACGTGTCATCAATGCCACGTATCAGTGCCATCTGTCATCAGTGTCACGTGTCATCAGTGCCACGTATTAGTGTCATCTGTCATCAGTGCCACGTATTAGTGCCATCTGTCATCAGTGCCATGTATTAGTGCCACGTGTCATCAGTGCCACGTATAAGTGCCATCTGTCATCAGTGCCACCTATTGTGCCATCTGTCATCAGTGTCACGTGTCATCAGTGCCCCATATTAGTGGCATCTGTCAAAAAGTGTTTAGGGGTTTTACTGCCCCAGGGGACATGTATCAATGCAAAAAAAAAGTTTTTAAAATGGACATTTTTTCAGGAGCAGTGATTTTAAGAATGCTTAAAGTGAAAAATTAAAATGTAAATATTGTGCCTAGGGGGTCCCCTTAAAGTAGCACTTTACAGTAGCATGTAAAGTAGCACATTTTTCCCATGTTTAGAAAAGTACCTGGCAATATACATAACAAATAATTTAAAAGAACAGCGTGGGTTCCCCCCCAGTCCATACCAGCCCTTCAGGTCTGGTATGGATATTAAGGTGAACTCCACATCAATTTTTTTTTTAAATGGCGTGGGGGTTCCCCCCAAAATCAATAACAGACCCAAAGGGCCTGGTATGGACGGGGGGAACCCTTTTTTTTAATTCTGTGATAGGGCTCCCCTTAACCACTTCAATACACTAAATTATATACTGTACTATATACCCTGCACTGTATTATATATACTACACCGAGTGCACTATATACGCTGAACTGCAGTATATATACTATATGGACTGCACTATATACTCTGCTGAAAAAATTGGGCCTTAGGTATTGGTGGTGCCAGAACACTGTAACCCCTCACAGTCCCTGCTGTTAAATATTATTTCAGAGGCTCCTTGCCCTCTTTTAGTGACCTGTGAGCATCTGCCTCTCCTTGGAGGTCTTCCGGACATGATGGGTATTTTTTTTTTTTTTAACATCGCACTACACTGTATTATATACTGTGTACACCACCTGAAGTGTATTTTTAAACTGTACACACTGTATTATATACTGTGTACACTGCCTGCACTGTATTAGAAACTGTACACTGCTGAATGCTCTGTATATATAGGCTATGCTGAATGCAGAGTATATATATATACTAGTCTGACTAATTGATATATATATATATATATATATATATATATATATATATATATATATATATATATATATATATATACTAGTCTAACAAATTGATATATATCAAATACACTGCCACTAACTAACTAACCTGCCTGCCTAATTTAGCTCAATCTCTCTATTTCCTTCCACTATAACACACTATACAGGCATTGTGTAAGCAGCCTTATATAGTGTGGGGTGTGGACTTAGTTCTCCTGAGCCATGATTGGTCAAAGGCATCCTGCCTTTGGCCAATCATGGCTCTTGCTGAGGAGCGTTCTGTGATTGGCCAAAGCATGCAGGTCAGGTGTATGCTTTGGCCAATCATTATACAGCAATGCACTGCGGTCTTGCAGTGCATTATGGGGCACTCAAATTTGCTGCGAACGCCCCATAAAATTCAATGTTCGGCGAACGGGCAAACACCCAACTTACGTTGGACTCAAACGCGAAGCTCATCCCTACTTACTACACTACAGAACCCCTGCCTATCCACCACAACTCTTTGTTCTTCTACATCTGCATATTTACCTGCCTGATTTCTTTCCTAGCAAAAAAGCTGTTGGTTTGACTTATAGACCCCCAAGAGCCTGCCTTGCACTGTGTGTGGGAAAAGGAATATCGGAAGATGTCAATTTTGGCACAAACCTTCATTAATACTATAACACTGGGAGGCATTCTACAAGAGGGAGAGGTTTGGGGGTAACTGAATAATGTCAGGAAATACACTTTGAACAGGATGTAGAGTGATAGCATTGAGTCACTGGGAGCGCCCTGAAGTTGTCAATTTAAAATTATCTATATTTACTGCAATATCCTAACTGAAACAGCAAGGTTGTAAAAATCATAGAAAATGTGAAAGAAAACAATGGCAGATGAATGCAAAATGTGTCAAATAAACACATGCAATACTTTTTTAAAACAATAAGGTAAAGCAAAGTACTTTGGGAACTTTAAGCATGAAGTGACCTTTCAAATTAAGCTCTCAAATGTTCTTCTCTATGTACCTGACCAATATAAAAATATTCAAATGTACACATAGCATAAACTCAGGATCCGATAAGTGATAGGAATTTAGTAATATTGCTTAAAAAAAGATAGACAAAGTTTTGCAACACACAGTTAAATTGTCTTTAAAAATAAATAATAGAATACAGAAAAAAAACAGTGCTACCCTGTTTAAGGAAGAAGATTAAAGAATACTTGTCTGCTGCATTATAATGAGATGCTGGATGTAGCCAAAATATACAGAGTCAATTGTTGCAACAGAAAAGAACAAGCTTTGTAAGCAAGCCAAGAATACATATAAAAATGATAATTACTTCTGGAAGCCGACAATTACTCAGCCCTGAATTGGTAGGTCCCTTTTCACTTCTACTGATAGGATTCTGCCTTTGAGACAAGACTTTTATGAAGTGTCTCATATGTGATGTCACAAGGCCAAACTCAACAATGGATTTGTTTTATCTTGTCCTTCATATATGAGGCATTGTACTGCAAAATAAGAGAAAAAACGCTTGGAAGAATGAAGCTAAATAATGTAACATTAAATTTGGATTCATCAATATTTGCAGTGACTTCTATAAAATAAATTTAATGTCAGAAATATTAAAATAATTTCTTAGAAGCTGCCTGACAAAGTGAGCCTTCAGGGTTCTTTTGCTAAAGGTATATTGACTGTTCACATTGCATGGAACTTTCTCTTAGTTTAGTGAGTGAGGTGAGGTGAGGCTCTGCTGACTTCCATCATCCAATCATGTGCAAGCAAAAATACTGCAGTTTTTTCTTTATTTCCTTGCACGGGATTTGATATTCTTTCCAAAGCAAATTTTCACCACATTCACTAAGCTAAGTGAAAATTCCCTTGTAAATTTTTTAAATCAACCACTTTTATGTACACATTTTTGCTATATTTAAGGAGCCATATGGGATTTGCAGTGTCATTCTGAATGTATTCAACGGGGGGGCTGTGCAAGAGTGCATGAAAACTGGTGTCCCATAGAATATTGGTTTCATTAAACTGCAGACCAGCATGGAAAGAGTCTTTTAGTGCATTGTTAATCATATCTAGATATTTGTAAAGAAGTACATGGAAAAAATTATTGCGCTGGTGAAAAAGGAGGATCAATAAATATAAATGACAAAAAAAGCTGCTGACAATAACACAACAGAACAAGTTGTGTGAAAACATATAAAACACAAAGTGCCGTGCTATGTGAGCAATATAAAATGATGAAAACAAATTAAATATCAAACAATAGTCCATAAGGTGTTTCCATGTGTGGATAAGTGGTAAATGAAGTGTATGAAAACAAAGTCTTGAAAACGTGTCCAAGAAAAAATGCAGGCATAGGGAGAACATGCAAACGCCAGGCAGGTAGTGCGATTGTTGGAATTAAAACCAACATCCTTAGTGCTGCTAGGCAGATGTGCTAACTACTTGCTGTGCTGACCATTGCATTCATTTTTAAATTAAAAAAAATACCTCAAACCCAGTTATTAGCTGCACTTGTGTTAAAAGTGATTATCAGTAAAGCAGCGTACATGCGATCGGATTTTCCGACGGGAATTGTGTGATAACACGCTGTTGTCGTTTGTACACTCCATCAGACAATTGTTGTCGGATTTTCCACAGACAAATGTTGGATCGCAGGATTTAAAATTTTCCGCGGACAAATGTCTGTTTTCGGATTTTCCGAGCGTGTGTACACAAGTCCATCAGACAAAAGTCCAAAGTACAAACACGCATGCTCGGAAGCAAGGACGAGCCAGAAGCGGTCGGTCTTGTAAAACTAGCGTTGGTAATGGAGAATTAACATTCGTGACGTGGCAAGTTATGAAATCTCCAAATGCAGCGCACATTCTCTTCATCTTTCTAATGGGATAATAATGAAGCTGCTTTGCTGGTGATACAGGAATGCTGTATTTTGTTTGAAGGAAAGTACAAATACATACTTTGTTCATTTAAGGATGAAAAATCGGTTTGGGCAATAAAGCCTTATGTGGCGAGTGCAAAAATCAATGTAAGCCCTGGTTCACATTGATGCTTCTTTGAAATCGCGCTACTTCACTTGAAGTTGCGCGATTTCTAAGTAGCAAGGTCAGCGGGATTTCAGGTGCTACTTGCTAGACATTTGCATGCCCAGATGTCTATTGAAGTTGCACCTGAAATCGGCAAAAGTAGTGTAGGAACTACTTTTGCAAATTAGTACGGCACCTTTAACCACTTTAAGACCAGCCTCCTTTTGGATTTTAGGTGTTTACATGTTTAAAACAGTTTGTTTTGCTAGAAAAAAACTTAGAACCCCCAAACATTATATATTGTTTTTTTTCTAACACCCTAGAGAATAAAATGGCGGTCGTTGCAATACTTTTTTTCACACTGTATTTGCGCAGCGGTCTTGCAAGCGCACTTTTTTTGGAAAAAATTCAATTTTTTTATATATTGTGAAAGATAATGTTACGCCGAGTAAATTGATACCTAACATGTCACGCTTCAAAATTGCGCCCGCTCGTGGAATGGCATCAAACTTTTAACCTCATAAATCTCCATAGGCGACGTTTAAAAAATTCTACAGGTTGCATATTTTGCATTACAGAGGAGGTCTACGGCTATAATTATTGCTCTCGCTCTACCGATCGCGGTGATATCTCACATGTGTGGTTTAACCACCATTTTCATATGCGGGCGCTACTCACGTATGCCTTCGCTTCTGCGCACGAGCTCGTCGGGACGGGGCGCTTTAAAAAATTTTTTTTTTGTTTTTCTTATTTATTTTTCTTGATTTTATTTATTTTTGCACTGTTTTTAAAAAATAATTTAATTGGCTCACTTTTATTCCTATTACAAGGAATGTAAACATTCCTTGTAATAGAAAAAAGCATGACAGGTCCTCTTAAATATGAGATCTGGGGTCAAAAAGTCCTCAGATCTCATATTTGGACTTCAATGAAAAAAAAAAAAAAATGTCATTTGAAAATTCCTCTTTAAGAGGTATGGGCGGAAGTGACGTTTTTGACGTCGCTTCCGCCCTCCTATGGTATAGAGATGAGTGGCGGCCATCTTAGCGTCACTCATCTCTATGCACAGGAGGGGAAAGGACCCGATCGCCTCCGCCGCTGCCGACGGTTCCGGTAAGCGGCGGAGGGCGCGGGAGAGCGGCGGGAGGGGGGGGCACCTCTCCCGCCGCCGATAACGGTGATCTCGCGGCGAATCCGCTGCGATGACCACCATTATCGGACAGCCGACCGGCGCCTGAAGAGATGGATACCTCGGTTGTGGCAGCAGCTGCTGCAGTTACCGAGATATCCCTCTTCAAAAAAGGGACGTACATCGTCGTGCGCCGGTCGGAAAGTGGTTAATTCTGTGTCACACCAATTGGAACAGTGCCATTGCCTCCAATAGGCTGCGACTTGTCATGCGATTTTATCTCTCATATCACATGAAAAATCGCTCCAATTTTAACCTAGGCTTTAGTGTCCGAGGTCAGTGTTTCTCCACTCCACTTCTCTAGGTGCACCACCAGGTCCTGTTTTCTGTATTTTCTCAGTTTAAAAACGACTGTGTGAATTGCTAACCTTGAAAATGACATCACCATCTGTGACAAAAGCAAAAAATATAGAAAACATGACTTGGGAATGCATCTGGAAAAGGAGAGTTGGGAAACACTGCCCTAAGTAATGTTAATTGTAATCTTTGTGTGTTTTTAAGAATCACAAAGCCAAAATTTGAAGATGCCAACAAATGGTGATGGTTTTTCTATTTAAGCAGTTTAGCTCATTTCCTCTTTGCCCTTGTGTGGTCTATATTCTCTAAGTGCATTCCTTCCTGTGCACCTGTGTACGACTGGGCCTGGCTGACTTCCCTAATGAATCCTGTTCCTGAGTTTTGCTCCTGACTATGCTGACTTCTGGTTTCCTGACCCTGGCTCCACTGATTACCCTCTGTGACATCCAAACCCTGGCTTCTGTTTTTGACTATGTTCCTGAACTGTGTTATTTTTTCCATTTAATCAAAGGTGTGATTTTAACTGCATGTTCTGTCTCCTTCTGGTTTATGGTTCCTGACATTGTGCTGTTCAAGTTAATTTAAAGGAACAATGCTGGGGACCGTAGATGCAGTGGTAGGCCAAGGAAACTTACTTCAGCAGATGAATGCATCATGCTTACTTCCCTTCAACATTAGAAGATTTACAGCAGTACCAACAGCACAGAACTTGTGGACACCAGTGGGATCATCTACTGTATAAAAGAAGTCTGTCCAGAAGTGGTCTTAATGGAAGTATTGATGCTAAAAAGCCATGCCTCTGATGTGGAAACAAGGCTAAACGATTCAACTGTTGTGTTGGAGATTTTGAATATTTAAAATGGAATTGGATTGCCATGCCCCATCGGATGTGTATATATGTGCATGTATATATATATATATATATATATATATATATATATATATATATATATATATATATATATATATATATATATATGTGTATATATATTTATATATATTTTTATGACAGGCAAGCTAGATTTTTCCTCTTTCACATTGGTTTGTTAATCCATAGATTGACTGTGCCCAGGTGTTAATTGAATATCCCTTGTTCTCTTACAAAAGATGGCTCCTTATCCCCAGGGGTCATTAACATACTAATGTCAGACCTAGTTAGAACTGGTGATTCATAAATCTTGGAGACTAACTTACAACAGGAGTTTTGACTTTAGAAAAGGTCCAATCACGGAGCTAGCCCAAAGAAATTAACCAATCAGAGAGTTACCCCCGGGAGCCAATGAACATTGAGACTGGAGAAGGGGCATTTTTGGCATATAAATAAGTCTAGAGCTGGATGCTCAGGCTCTCTTAAGCCGCATGGACTGGACTGGACAAGATACCTGTGTAATGTATTCCCTTATCTCTCTTTACTCTTCCCTACTATTCTTCTATATTAAGATATTGCCTAAGATTTAAGTAACAGCCTGTGTATGTCCATTGTAATTATATCCCCTTTTTGCATTAACTATCTTTGTAAACACTGGCAACATGGCATTTATAACATCTCTATACTATGTTGGGTAATCTAAAATGTTTCTTTACTATGTTTCTTTACTATATAAATAAATTGTAATTGTTTATCCTTTTCGCACTGTTATCGTACGTTTATATACTTATACAGACAAAGGTTTAATCACTTTAATCGCGTTATTCACTTTATCATTTTTGTATCTATAATCATTTAACTAAGCTAGAAATTCAGCTTTAACACTGTGCACAAAAACATAGGGTCTGGGGTGCAGCAAAATGGCAGCAGGTGTCAAAATTTAAAATATTTGGCTGTAGCAAGAGGCAGTTTGTTCCCTGAAGGGCTGGAGAGTGGTAAAATAATGTGTTTATGCAGCAATGTCTGCAAGAATGAACCATGGTGGAGGTTCCTTGCAAGTGTGGGGATGCATTTCTGCAAATGAAGTTGGAGATTTGGTTAGGATCAATCGTGTCCTCAATGCAGAGAAATACAGGCAGATGCTTATTCATCGTAGATACCATCAGGGAGGCATGTGATTGGCCCCAAATGTATTTTGCAGCAGGACAACGACCCCAAACATACAGCCAATGTCATTATGAACTATCTTCAGCATAAAGAAGAACAAGGAGTCCTGAAAGTGTTGGTTTGGCCTCCAAAAAGCCCGGATCTCAACATCAAGTCTGTCTAGGATTATATGAAGAGACAGAAGGATTTGAGGCAGCCTACACACACAGAAGATCTGTAGTTACTTCTTTGAGATGTTTGAAACAACCTACCTGCCAAGTTACTTCAAAAACTGTGTGAAAGTGTACCTAGAAGAACTGATGCTGTTTTGAAGGCAGTGTGGTCATACCAACTATTGATTTGATTTGGATTTCTCTTCTGTTCATTTACTTTCCATCTTGTTAATTGATAAAAATAAACTTTTAACACTTCTATTTCTGAAAGCATTCTGAATTTACAGTATTTTTCACACCTGCCTAAAACTTTTGCACAGTAGTATATATACAGTATATCTATCACAACTTAGATGCTCAATATTTTTAGTTTCTTTCAAGGCAGGAAGTTAAAAAGCCAAGGTTTCAGGAAGAGCATTCCCAGTAAACTCACAGGATACATGTTGGGCTATTTCTACAAAGGGTTAGAGAAAAATCTAAATAAGGTAGATTATGTGACGTTTCTATTTTAACATAGTTGTGGTGCTTTGTGCCTAGCATTATCAGCTCAATGGTTGGCTTTACTTGCTTCCAGGAAGCATTCTCTATTATAAATATTCCACATACATTTTTTAATACAACATGTTGGTTCTCATGTCAAGAGCAAAATTAATAATAAGGAATGACAGATTATGCTCAGTTTTATTGGTGTGTGAAGGATATCTGCTTCTGGGTGCCTTTCCTGTTACTGTGGTTCATAGTTAAAAATCTGTGTGGCTTGAGGTTCCAAAAGCTCTGTGCCTCCAGGCTTTGGCGTGACAGCTATTAATCTATCCCTGCATGCAACACTGAATATTTTATTAATAAACTACCTTCAATATTCATTTAATGTATCCTCTCTGGATTTACCGTTTTCCTTCTACCAACAAGTGGACTTTCAGAAGGCTTACTATAAAAGTAGCAGATACTATTTATGCCGCCCAAAGGCATGCACATTCTGCAACCCCAATGAGATGTCCAGTGGTGGTCAGACCCTTTTAAAATGTATCTACATACAATTTTAAATTAAACTATTAATAATAAATCCCAGTCTCTTTTTGCATTGTCAGAAATACTTGGGTCAAATTTACACTTGTGAGACTATAAAGAAGGTCATACATGGATAAAGTTTCATCCTACATTTTTTAGCTTTGACTTAATTTTCAAATAATTATATGTATGTATGGTTACAACATTAAATAGTTTCACAGCAAATAAGGTTTTTCAAAAACTTTCATTACTTATGTATACATTTATCATTAGATTTGTTTTTACTTTAACCACTTCGCGCCCGGCCTATAGCAGAATGATGGCCAGGCGGTTGTTCCGTTATCCTGACATATGACGTCTTTCAGGATAACAGCCGATCACGATGTAAACAGGAAAAGCCATGTATCAGCTTTTCCTCACACACGTCTGACAGACGTGAGTAGAGGAGAGCCGATCGGCTGCTCTCCTGACAGGGGGGTCTGCGCTGATTAAGTATCAGTGCAGCCCCTCCCGAGGATGCCCACCCAGGACCACCAGGGGTGCCACCAGGACCACTAGGGATGCCCACCACTAATGACCACCAGGTATGCCACCCATGGACACTAGGGATGCCAATCTGTGCCCAAAATCTATGTCAATCAGTGCCTATTAATAGAGCCAGTCAGTGCCCAGTAATAATTCCTGCCATCATCTCCTTATCAGTGATGCATCAGTGCCATCTATCAGTGTCCATCAGTGGCACCTATCAGTGCCCACCCATGCCCACCTATCAGTGCCACCCAGAGGTACCCATCAGGGCAGCCTTTCAGTGCCCATCAGTGCTGCCTATCAGTGCCCATCAGTTCTGCCTATGAGTGTCCATCAGTGCCGCCTATAAATGTCCATCAGTCTTGCATACCAGTGCCACCCATCAGTGCCGCTTATCGGTGCCCATCAGTGCTGCACATTAGTGCCCATCATCAGTGCTCATCAGTGCCACCTTTATTGGTGCCTCCTCATCAGTACCCATCAGTCCCACCTTATCAGCGCCCATCAGTGCTGCCTCATCAGTGCCCATCAGTGAAGGAGAAATTGTACTTATTTACAAAATTGTATAACTGAAACAAAGAAAAACGTTTTTTCTCAAAATTTACCTATAATTTAATAGTTAGTAATAGTTATTATTATAACATAAGGTGAAAGCATAAGTATATTAGAGTGTATATATTTATATATATATATATATATATATATATATATATATATATATATATATATATATATATTATATATATATACGTATATAATATTCCACAGTTGCGCTCATAGATTCAAACAATAAACTTGTCAAAAAAAAAACGGCGTGGCTACACGTCGTCTGCATGCTGTATGCTGGGGTGGTGATCTGACGTTTAGTGAACGAAGCAGTGGTGATATCACAACACAGAACCACCCGGCATGTCTTGTAACATGTTACAAAAAGACTGTTTCTAACTGTAATTTATGTACGTGCAATATATATTTTAGATGAATCAATAAATCTCAAAAGATTTTACACTATTGGAGGCTCTGTTTTACAGCAGCTGTTCAATCTAATCCTTGAGCTTTTTTGAGTGAATGGCAATATCATCTGGTGAGCTAGTTTCTTAATGGGAGTTGATCTCCCATTTATCACTTTGGTGGAGGAATTGGTGTCATCGTATATACACAAATATAGGGATGAGTCCGATGTTTGAGTCGAACATAAGTTTGACTCGAACATCGGGTGTTCGCCCCTTCCCCAAACAGTGAACAATATGCAGTATTCACAGCAAATTTCAAAGCCGCAGAACGCCGTTAAAGTCTATGGGACACTAACGTGCAAAACCAAAAGGGCAAAAAGTGTTTGGGGACCCGGGTCCTGCCCCAGGGGACATGTATCAATGCAAAAAATACGTTTTAAAAACAGATGTTTTTTCGGAAACAATGATTTTAATAATGCTTAAAGTGAAACAATAAAAATTGAATATTCCTTTAAATATCGTGCCTGGGGTGTCCTTAGTATGACTGTAAAGTAGGGCATCTTTCCCGTGTTTAGAACAATACCACAGCAAAATGACATTTCTAAAGGAAAAAATGTATCATTTAAAACTACTCATGGGTGTAATGAATTGTCGGATCCCAGCTATATAGATAAAAATCATTGAAAACAGCATGGGTTCTTTGGGTCTGGTATGAATATTAAGGGGAACCCCAAGCCAAAAAAAAAAAAAAATGGTCCCCCCAAAATCCATACCAGACCCTTATCTGAGCATGCTACCTGGCAGACCACAGGAAAAGGGGGGATGAGACAACGCCCCCCCCTGAACCGTACCAGGCCACATGCCCCCAACTTGGGAGGATGCTTTGGGGTTGACATAATGTAACATCAGAGAGGGGCAGAGTCACCCATTTACGTCAGCTATATAACAGTTGAGATTGCAGAAAGTCTGTAGTCGTTTTTTTCTGGGTCATCGGACACTGTGATTGAAGATGAATGGACATTGCAGGACAGTGTTTTTTTTTTTAACAAAGGTCCCAAATTGTCTACTGTAATTTTCACCATTTTAACACTTTTTTTGGTGAATGAGTAGGGGTGCAATGTACCCGATACCCATTCACATAGGGGGGCGGGATCTGGGGGTCCCCTTGTCAAAGGAGGCTTCCAGATTCCCATAAGCCCCCCACCTGCAGACCCCCACAACCACCAGTCAAGGGTTGCGGGAATGAGGCCCTTGTCCCCATCAAAATGGGGACAAGGTGCTTTGAGGTGGACCCCAAAGCATCCTCCCCATGTTGAGGGCATGTGGCTGTCAGAAACCATGAATCAGACTGAGACAGAAATACAGTTAAATCACACTTGTTTAATAATAGTTTAATAAAAATATAGTCAGACGAGTCAAAACGTCAGGGAGCCAGAAAACAGCATAGGAGAACAGCAAGCAGGATCTGGAGCCAGAAGGAATGTCAGCCAAGTAACACAGGAGAGTGTCTCTAGAGATGTGACCAAGGCAAAGGCAGAGATCATCTGGACTGGATGGCTTAAGTAGGCAGGACTGACGAGCAGGATATCATCAACAGGTAAGTCACTGTGGAGAGATAGGAGCTGACAATTAGCAGACAGCTGTGCGGCCAGCTCAGAGAAGGAAGGGCTGAGCCCAGCCCTGACAGTGGCCTGGTACAGTGCAGGAGGGGGGGGGCGCTCTCTTGTCCCCCCTTTCCTGCGGCCTGCCAGGTTGCGTGCTCGGATAAGGGTCTGGTATGGATTTTGGGGGATCCCCACACCCTTTTTTTTATTTTGGCCCAGGGTTCCCCTTAAAATCCATACCAGACCTGAAGGGCCTGGTATGTATTTTGGGGGGGGGGGCCCTGTGCCATTTTTTTTTTATTTTGATACAGGGTTCCCCTTAATATCCATACCAGACCTGAAGGGCCTGGTATTGATTTTGAGGGGACCCCTACACAACTTTTTTTTTAAAGTTTAGCACAGGGAACCCATGCTGTTTTTTTTAATGATTTTTATGTATATTTCCAGGATCCGACAATTCATTACAGCCGCGAGTAGTTTTAAATGACATATTTTCCTTTAGAAATAAAATTTTGCTGTGGTACTGTTCTTAAAATTGGAAAGATGCGCTACTTTACAGGCATACTAAGGACACCCCCAGGCACGATATTTAAAGGAATATTTTATTTTTATTGTTTAACTTTAAGCATTATTAATATCACTGCTCCTGAAAAAACGTTTTAAAACTTTTTTTTGCATTGATACATGTCCCCTGGGGCAGGACCCGGGTCCCCAAGCACTTTTTATGGCAATAACTTGCATATAAGCCTTTAAAATTAGCACTTTAGCACTATAGACTTTAACCGTGTTCGTACAAATTTTTTGTCTGTACGCAAGTTTTGGTGTGAACCAAACTGGGGGGCGTTCGGCTCATCCCTACACATTGATTTGTCTTTTTTGACATGTTTATTGTTGGAATTTATGAGTGCTAGTGTGGAATAGTATAAATATATACACTAGTAAATTTATGCTTTCACCTTATCTTATGTTTTTGGTGATTTAAGTAGCAGCACTATTATTTTATATTTTGCAGCATAAGCTTCTATTTAACCGCTTCAGCACCGGGCCATTTTTCACCCTTCCTTACCAGAGCACTTTTTGCGATTCGGCACTGCGTCGCTTTAACTAACAATTGCGCGGTCGTGCGACGTTACACCCAAACAAAATTGATGTCCTTTTTTTTCCACAAATAGAGCTTTCCTTTGGTGGTATTTGATCGCCCCTGCGGTTTTTATTTTTTGCGCTATAAACAAAAGAAGAGCGACAATTTTGAAAAAAAACACAATATTTTTTACTTTTTGCTATAATAAATATCCCATTTTTTTTTAAAAAAAACTATTTTTTTACTCAGTTTACGCCGATACGTATTCTTCTACATATTTTTGGTAAAAAAAATCGCAATAAGCGTATATTGATCGGTTTGCGCAAAAGTTATAGCGTCTACAAAATAGGGGATAGATTTATTGCATTTTTTTTTTTTACTAGTAATGGCGGCGATCTGCGATTTTTTTTTTCGTGACTGCGACATTGCGGCGGACACTTCGGACACTTTTGACACATTTTTGGAACCATTCACATTTACACAGCGATCGTTGCTATAAAATTGCATTGATTACTGTGTAAATGTGATTGGCAGGGAAGGGGTTAACACTAGGGGGCGCTGCAGGGGTTAATGTATTCCCTATAGGAGTGATTCTAACTGTTGGGGGAGGGGACTCAAGGGGAGGAGACCGATCATGTGTTCCTCCGTACTGGGATCACATGATCGGTCTCCTCTCCGCTGACAGGACGTGGAGCTGTGTGTTTACACACACAGCTCCACGGTCCCGCACGGTCCCGTTGTTTTAACGGGCAATCGCAGGTGCCCGGTGGACATCGCGGCCGCCGGGCACTCGCACCGGGTCCCGAGCGACGCCGCTGCCGGCGGGCGCGCGCCCCCCAGGCGGCTGGGAATGGGAGGACGTCATATGAAGCCCACCCAGGATGGGAGATCCACCTTGTGGGCGTCATATGACTATGGGCGGGTAGGGAAGTGGTTAATAGTTATTATTAGTTAGATATCATTTCTGATTTTCAAATTTTCGATTTTCCGAATTTCCAAATCTTTGAATTTCCGAATTTTCGAGTTTTCAAATTTTCGGATTTTCGAATTTTTGAATTTTCGGATTTTCCAATTTTGGAAAAAATTGTTAAAACGAGTTTTCGTCAATTCGAATATTACCGAATTAACAAATTTGCCAGATTTCGCTAAAAAACGACTTTGGAACAAAACAAATTGTACATGTCTAGCAGGAATGCTAATGTGACCTGGAGTGGTGAAGCGGAGTGGCTTCTTTGGGCTGATCATATGTCAGGAAGGAAGCCTGCAGGGTTCCTCAGTTTTAACCTTCCCTACAAGCATTTAGCTCTTGTTACACATGACATCCAAGATTGAGCATGAGCCCCTATAGACAGACATATAGTCCTGGGTATTCTTATCTAAATTTTGGAATTTTGGAATTTTTTCTAAATGTGATTTTTTTTTCATTTATTTGATACTGTTTACCGAGTGCTAGCATATATAGCAGTTTAGGAAAAATCATAAACTAAACATAATGGGTTAACAATGGTAAACAATACTAAAAAATGTAAATCTATATATTTTTTTAATTTTCTGTTTTTGTTATAATTCTTTGCATTCTTTGGATAGATATGGAGACATAGATGGAATTCATTTTAAGACTCTTTTTACATACACCAATGTTATATTCCAATTGGACCTCTTGAATGACATTATACACTCAGTATGGAACTGTCGTGCATTACATACAGCTTTTGAAAAATCAATACAAATGCTATACTAAAAATAAAAAAGTAGACATCAGCAAAGTGAAAGTCTAACTAGAGGCATCCAAAAGTTTTTTTTAGGTAAAAGCAATAATGCATTTAATAAAAAAAATAATAAAATCTGTGACTTTAAAGGACATTTGTTTTGTTTATTACATTTTCACATTACTTGGTCTGACAAAGTGAAAAATGCACTGAAAGCAAAAGAATTTGCATATCTTGGCACTGTGGCATAAGTCGCTTTCCTATTCATTGAACAGATAAATGAAGCTAGTGTGATGTGTTATAGAAAGTGTTGTCTTGACTGCTACTCTATTACCTTGTGATATCCTCTATGGGAAATAATCTATCACAGGTACCTACTGTCAAATCCAGTTTCCAGCCAGGAGGCCCTACCCCCTGCATGGGCTTAAATGCAGCTGTTTGGCCATCACCAATTTATTTTATATGTAAAAATCAAATAGAAATAGACAGCTTGTGAGAAGTAATTTCTTTCACAGTCAGCGACTGACAACAGACATGCAGTAAACCACCTTATGCAAACAGTTAAAGAATTTACACAAGATGTTTTCTTATGAGTTTGGCCATATAAACAATAGGGAGAGCTTTTAACTACACAGGGGGCTAAAACATCCTTGGTACACAATCACAGCTGAATAAATAACTTTTCTAAACAACTGTGATTGCTTGGCCATGTCTAAATTACTTTGCAAGCCCAGACTTCTTATTTGACTGTTATCTATATTAGCCAAAACATGTTTTACTTCTTTATTGATAGGTTGCAAAAATATTCTCTTTGCAGTTTAATATCTTTATAACAGTTTTTGTAATGTTATTTGAAAGGGGGGGTGGACACTTTTCCGGGGTCACTTGAGGCATCTTTTTTTATAGCTTGCTGTATATATGAAAAAAGAAATCTATTTTTCTTCATATTTTTAGGCTTGTCTCTAAGAGATAAATATAGTAGCTCAGCTTTTGCCTAACAATGTCATTTTAAAGGACACGCCACTTGTTTTTTAACTCGTTCCAAAAGAATACTACATGAATTGGACCTGTCAAACTTTGGGTGCAACTCAGTATCTGTGGTTAGTAGGAAAGGTTCAAAAAGTTGGTGGGGCTGATATCTGAGCACACTGTGTAAAAAGAAACCATACATTACACTAATAGCCATGTCTGCTGGTATTTAAAGTGTAACTCCACTTTTGTTGAGAAAAAAAATCAATCCCCCATCTGGGTGATCGATGTACATTTCAAGGATTATAACAACCTTTATTGCAGATTCCTACCTTATGTTATTCTGAAGAGATCCATGTGTGTTTGTCTATGTCTCTTTGCCGAGTGGGTCTAATGGGAGTGGTTTCATAATTATCAGTCAGCTGTGGCAGCTGCAGGGCACTAATGAGGAAAGCTGCTAGGCCTGCATCCCTTTAGACGTGTTCCTCTGATGTCCCGTACACACGATCGGTCAATCCGCTGGACTTTTCAGCGGAGGTCCGCCGGACTTTCCGAACGAGCGGACTTGCGCACACACGAGCTCACACGAACGGACTTTCCGACGGACAATCCGCCGGACTTTCGGCGGAAGTCCGAAGGAACTTTCCAAATGAACGGACTTGCCCACACACACGGAGTAAAGTCCGTTCATTTTGAACATGACTCGAGGAATGACAGGACTGGAGAAGGAAGTCAATCTTGCCTCTTTGATTGGTGAGATTGACACCTTGCAAGCCCCGTCACCTGGTATGGATTTTGAGGGTAACCCCCTAAGCTGAAAAAATGGCGTGGGCGTCCCCCAAAAGTCCATACCAGACCCTTATCCGAGCACGCAGCGAGCGCCCCCCCCCCCGAGCCGTACCAGGCCGCATGCCCTCAACATGGGGGGTTGGGTGCTTTGGGGGAGGGGGGCGCCCTGCCGCCCTGCCGCCCCCCTCCCCCAAAGCATCTTGTACCCATGTTGATGAGGACAAGGTCCTCTTCCCAACAACCCTGGCCATTGGTTCTCAGGGTCTGCAGGCAGGGGGCTTATTGGAATCTGGGAGCCCCCTTTAATAAGAGGGCCCCCCAGATCCCGGCCCCCCACCCTATGTGAATGAGTATGGTACCCCTACCCATTCACCTAGGGAAAAAAGTCAATAAAAAAAACACACTAGACAGGTTTTTAAAGTAGTTTATTAAGCAGCTCCGGGGGTCTTCTTCCGACTTTGGGGGTCTCTCCGCGCTTTCCGGACTCTTTTTCCACTCTCCGGTTGTTCTGCCGGGCTCCTCCGCTATCTTCTTCCAGCTCTTTTACTAGCGTTGGCCTGGTCTTCTGGTTTGTCGTCGCCGTCTTCTTCCTTCTTCCGATGTTGACACGACGCTATCTCCCACTGTAATGCACTGGACACGCTGCGTATCGACTTATATAGGCATAAGGGGCGGGGTCACCGGGTGACATCACCCGGTGACCCCGCCCCTTATGCCTATATAAGTCGAAACATCAGTCGAAAAGTCGAAAATCCGCTGGACTTTCAAGCGAACGGACTTGGCCACACACAATCACTCCAAATCCGGATTCGAACATGATGACGTAGAATAAGGAAGTTCATAGCCAGTAGCCAATAGCTGCCCTAGCATCGGTTTTAGTCCGTTGGACTAGCACACAGACGACCGGACTTGAGTCTGGTGGAAAATTTTTAAGCCAGTCTTATTTCTAGGTCCGCCGGACTTTTGGGAAGAAAAAGTCTGCTGGAGCCCACACGCGATTGAATTGTCCGACAGACTCTGGTCCGCCGGACTAAGTCCCATCGTGTGTATGTGGCATCAGGGATTAATATAAATAGTTTTTCGAAACCCACTCACTAAGGGCTCCTTCACACAGACGTGTCCATGTATGGAGCCCGCTCTGCTCAGCGGGGGATCGCTCTGTTGATCCCCACAGAGCAGGCAGATGACAGGTCTGTTTCTGCCCACTGTGCAGGGATGGACCTGTCAGAGCTCCGCTCTCGCCTATGGGGGATCGGATGAAGATGGATTGTAGAGTCCGTCATCACCCGATCCGTTCCGCATTCAGATGGAAAAGTAGATTTTTCCTCTGTCACACTTTTTCGGATCGGAGCGAGTCGGATATCAGCGGACATGTCACCGCTGACAAAAGAACAAAAATTAGCTGCGCTCCCAAACGTGAACTAAATCTGATGATTTCAGTTGGAAAATATCGCCAAGTGATTCGATAAATTAATATAAATCAATAGATGAAAATAGCTCAAACCTAAATGAGCAATGATACAATCTAAAATAAAATAAGGAGTGTCCAAAAATCTCAATAACTCGTATAGAGTAATCATATAAAAGTTCCACAAGACAGGACAGATTCTTCCAGTAACAGTTCCTTTGTGCTTTACTTAGATAGTGACAACACTCTCTATCACCCAAGAAAGTAGTAAGATGGTATAACAAGAAAGGTCGAAAAACACTGCCGCTTACCAGATCATGAGATCTCTTGTTTAGGGAGATCACTAGGGCTTGTGGATTTTTAACCCAGCCTCGGGTCTCTACAGGTGATGTAAGAAGTTCACTGGTAATTCATTTGGGTTATCCTCAGTGAATTAAGCCCTCATTCAATCGCCATGTAAAAGCAAGAACAGGGAACAGAGCAAAGAGAATTTCAAACCTTTAGAGGAATCCTCATGTTAGTTTAAAACATGGTCATCAGCATTGGAGGCGGATTTGGGAAATATAATTTGCTCCGATCAAAGGTATTCCTGAGCCTGATTTCAATCCAGTGATATGCATGTGAGCAGTGACTCTCTCTACTCTCTCTCTCCTCTTTGGTTCAGACACAGCAGAAGCCAATCACCACAAGTCTCACTTGTATATATATATACAGTATCTCACAAAAGTAAGTACACCTCTCACATTTTTGTAAATATTTTATTATATCTTTTCATGTGACAACACTGAAGAAATTACACTTTGTTACAATGTAAAGTAGTGAGTGTACATCTTGTATAACCGTGTAAATTTGCTGTCCCCTCAAAATAACTCAACACACAGCCATTATTGTCTGCACCGCTGACAACAAAAGTGAGTACATCCTTAAGTGAAAATGTGCAAATTAGGCCCAAAGTGTCAATATTTTGTGTGGCCACCATTATTTTCCAGCACTGCCTTAACCCTCTTGGGGATGGAGTTCACCAGAGCTTCACAGGTTGCCACTGGAGTCCTCTTCCCCTCCTCCATGACAACATCACTGAGCTGGTGGAGACCTTGCGCTCCTCCACCTTCCATTTGAGAATGCCTCACAGATGCTCAATAGGGTGTAGTTCTGGAGACATGTTTGGCCAGTCCATCACCTTTATCCTCAGCTTTTTTAGCAAGGCAGAGGTCATCTTGGAGGTGTGTTTGGGGTCATTATCATGTTGGAATACTGCCCTGCCACCCAGTCTCCGAAGGGAGGGGATCATGCTCTGCTTCAGTATGTCACAGTACATGTTGGCATTCATGGTTCCCTCAATAAACTGTAGATCCCCGGGCAGGCAGCACTCATGCAGCCCCAGACAATGACACTCCAACCACCATGCTTGACTGTAGGCAAGACACACTTGTCTTTGTACTCCTCACCTGGTTGCTGCCACACACACTTGACACCATCTGAACCAAAAATGTTTATCTTGGTCTCATCAGACCACAGGACATGGTTCCAGTAATCCATATCCTTAGTATGCTTGTCGTTAGCAAACTGTTTGTGGGTTTTCTTGTACATCATCTTTAGAAGAGGCTTCCTTCTGGGATAACAGCCCTGCAGACCAATCTGATTCAGTGTGAAGCGCATGGTCTGAGAACTGACAGGCTGACCCCCCACCCCTTCAAACTCTGCAGCAATGCTGGCAGCACTCATACGTCTATTTCCCAAAGACAACCTCTGGATATGACTTTAAGCATGTCCACTTAACTTCTGAGGCCTGTTCTGAGAGGAACCTGTCCTGTTAAGCCGCTGCATGTTCTTGGCCACCATGCTGCAGCTCAGTTTCAGGGTCTTGGCAATCTTCTTATAGCGTAGTTCATCTTCCTGTAGAGCAACAATTCTTTTTTTTCAGATCCTCAGAGAGTTCTTTGCCATGAGGTACCATGTTGAACTTCCAGTGACCAGTATGAGAGAGTGAGAGCGATAACACAAAATTTAACACACCTGCTCCCCATTTACACCTGAAACCTTGTAACACTAACGAGTCACATGACATTGGGGAGGGAAAATGGCTAATTAGGCCCAATTTGGATATTTTCACTTAGGGGTGTACTCACTTTTGTTGCCAGCGGTTTAGACATTAATGACTGGGTGTCCTCTTTTCTGATAAGAGTACATTTTGCATCTCATTTGGAAATGAAGGACCCAGAGTATGGAGGAAGAATGGAGAGGCACACACTGCAAGATGCTTGAAGTCCAGTGTAAAGTTTCCAGAGTCTGTGTTGATTTGGGGAGCCATGTCATCTGCTGGTGTTGGTCCACTGTGCTTCTTTAAGTCCAGGGTCAACGCTGCCGTATTCCAGGAGATTTTGGAGCACTTCATGCTTCCTCCTGCAGACAAGCTCTATGGGGATCCTGACTTCATTTTCCAGCAGAACTTGGCACCTGCCCACACTGCCAGAGGCACCAAAACCTGGTTCAATGACCGTGGGATTACTGTGCTTGATTGGCCAGCAATCTCGCCTGACCTGAACCCCATAGAGAATCTATGGGACATTGCCAAGAGAAAGATGAGAGACATGAGACCAAACAATGCAGAAGAGCTGAAGGCCGCTATTGAAGCATCCTGGTCTTCCATAACACCTCAGCAGTGCCACAGGCTGATAGCTTCCATGCCACGCCGCATTGAGGCAGTAATTGCTGCAAAAGGGGCCCAAACCAAGTACTGAGTACATATGCATGCTTATATTTTCAAAGGTCCAATATTGTTCTATGTACAATCCTTGTTTTATTTATTGCATGTAATATTCAAATTTTCTGAGATTGTGGATTTGGGGTTTTCATGAGCTGTAAGCCATAATCACACTTATGACAAATCACAGCTTGAACTATCTTGCTTTGCATGTAATGAGTATATCTCATATATTAGTTTCACCTTTTAAGTTGCATTAGTGAAATAAATGAATTTTTGCACGATATTTAAATTTTTTGAGTATCACCTGTACTGTGATGAGAAGCCGAGAACACGTTTTCTGCCTCTCATCACAACTATGTAAACCGGTACACACCAGAAAGTGAGTGGAACTCTCCAAGAGAAACACAGACCAAAAAAAAAAAAAAAAAGATTTAGAACAGGGGAAGACCAGAACTCCAGTTAGAATTGTATTGCTGTCTATAAAACTATTGAGGAAAGTGAGTGAGTATCTCTTCAAATAATCCATGGACATGTTGGAAGAGGTACAAGACAAGGTTGCCTTCTGTCACCAGCTCTCTTTGCTCTGGTGATGGAGCCACTTGACTTGGCCCTCAGACAAGCGGACAGGGTAAGGGGCATACAAGTGGGTTCCATACACGAGAAAGTTGCCTTATACGCAGATGGCCTTATTCTTTTCTTAAATGACCCTGCCCAGTCCCTTCAGGAGACGCTGGCCATTCTATCCAATTTCACCAGCTGCTCATGACTCTAGGTAAACTGTGACAAATCCCAAATTTTACTGATAGATAATGCCGCAAAGGATGTAGCAGATCCCAACCTCCCTTTACTATGGACAGACAAAATTAAGTACCTAGGTATTTACATCTCCACATCTACCTCTGACTACCATACCCTTAACTTAGAGCCACTAATACAACTGACGATAGCAAGACTGAAGGTGTGGGCACATCTCCCCCTCTCTAATTGGGAGATTTATTCTATTTAAGATTAAGCTTCTACCTGCTTTTCTCTATGTTCTCAGACATTCCCCCGTCTGGATACCCAAAAAAGAATTTCGCCTGATAAACACCATTTTACTGTCTTTTCTCTGGGGCAACGGTCACCCGAGATTTAGGCTGACAGTGCTACAGAGACCTTGGGGAGAGGGAGGTCTGGCTTGTCCTGACCTCCATTCCTATTTTGTTGCTGCCCTGTTATCCCATGCCCACAACTGTCTGGTCTCAGATGACTCCAACGCAGTGGTGGTCCTGGAAGCAGCAAGTCTGGGGTCTTAGAGCTCCCTTCCCTCTTACAACGGCAATGAGAGTGGTCCTGAGGGCATGGTTGGTGGCAAATTTGCTCCCCATGCCTCCTGTACACATCTCCCCACATAACCCTCTTTGGTATAACCCGCAACTGTCAGAATTTGGGTCCATACCCAATCCCAGTGTGTGGGCATGCAAGGGCATCAAATATGTGAGTCAGATCTGTACTGAGAGCTGACTACAGACATTTGATAGATTGAAACAACAATATAATCTACCTAATTCACATTTGTTTAGGTTTTTGCAGCTTAGACACGACTTTAACACTCAGTTTGAAAATGCACAAGTAGCCTTTTACACCTCAAACCTGGAGACTTTGCTCAGGGATGAAGCTCTATCTAAACCTTTATCCACCATATATAAAACATTACTTCCTAACATTCACACGGGCCTTGAAAACCTTAAGGCGAAGTGGGTGGTCGATTTCCCTACAATTGAGAGGAAATGTGGGAGTGTCCCTTTTCACAGCTAGTATCGGCTAGAGATAGATTAGTGCAATTCAAAATACTACATAAAGTGTATTACACGCCCATGCGCCTACACAAAATATATCCATCCATCCAAGCTTCTTGCTGGAAATGCGACTCACCCTCAGCAGGTTTAATTCATATTTTTGGAACTGTCCTCAGATTAAAGTCTTTTGGGCTGAGGTCACCACTTTTATTTTGACTGTCACCACCCTTCCTGTGCCATTGTCAGTGGAGGTATGTCTGTTGGGACTTGTAGAACCGCTGGCCTCTCGCCGGGCAAGCAGAACCCTACTAGGATTATGACTCTATTATGCTCGTAGGTCTGTAGTACTCTGATGGAAGGCTTCGTCCGCACCCTCAATACATTTTTGGAAGAGGTTAGTGAACTTGGCTCTGCCACTATACAAGGCTGCTTACCTGTCACGTGGCTGTGCTAAGAAATTCCATAAAATATGGGACATCTGGACGGAATCCCTGTCCACTAATGCAGACTCAATGCACGATTAGTAACGCTCTATTAATTACCTGTGATGGCTCAAGTGGCATCTCGGAACTTGTAGGCTTCCTTGGGTTGCTCGGTCAATAGTTATGGGGAGAGGGGGGAATGTGAATGTGTATATGTAACATGTACTTAATTTAATTTTGTAAAAAATTAAAATAAGCTATGGAAATGTGGAAATAGAAGAATACTTTAGATAATCTGCACAGGTGGTTGAGCCTACAGTAGTTTAGTTGTTTATTATTTTTTTAGTTTTTAGTTTGTGTGTGACCGAGCCTGGGTATGCCCAATAGGCTCTGTATTGTATTTTTTTTTACCTTGAAATTACAATAAAAACAACTTTCAAAAAAAAAAAAAATCCATGGACAGCAGTAAAACCAAAAGAGTGATTATACTCTTGTGTTTTGTAAATTCACCACACAGTACCATGTATCTGACTTTTTTTGTAAAATGCAACCTAACATTTTCTATTAACCACTTGACCTCCAGAATATTTACCCCCCCCCCTTCGTGACCAGGCCATTTTTTGCAGTTCAGCACCTCGTTACTTTAAATGACAATTGCGCAGTCATGCAATACTGCTGTCACGTACCTGGTGGTGCGAGCCCGAGATTGCAGGGAGAGGCCTCCCTTGCGTCTCCCACTCCTGGTCCCCTGGTGTGGGAACAGGAGAGCCAGGAGTGAGGAGGAGCACGGGTGCCTGGCAGGATCAACAGACCGGTGGGAAGGAAACAGGTTAGCTGAGCAGGCAGGATCTCTGGGAAGCAGGCTCACAGGTAAACGGATAGCAGAGCTGGCAGGATCTCAGGAAGCAGGCTCACAGGTAAACCGGATAGCAGAGCTCACAGGTAAACCGGATAGCAGAGCTGGCAGGATCACAGGAAGCAGGCTCACAGGTAAACTGGATAGCAGAGCTGGCAGGATCACAGGTAAACTGGATAGCAGAGCTGGCAGGATCACAGGAAGCAGGCTCACAGGTAAACTGGATAGCAGAGCTGGCAGGATCACAGGAAGCAGGCTCACAGGTAAACTGGATAGCAGAGCTGGCAGGATCACAGGAAACAGGCTCACAGGTAAACCGGATAGCAGAGCTGGCAGGATCACAGGAATCAGGCTCACAGGTAAACCGGATAGCAGAGCTGGCAGGATCACAGGAATCAGGCTCACAGGTAAACTGGATAGCAGAGCTGGCAGGATCACAGGAATCAGGCTCACAGGTAAGCTGGATAGCGGAGCTGACAGGAACTGGACAACGGCTTGGCAAGCAGGTTCACAGGTAAGCTTGGATAGCAGAGCTGACAGGAACTGGACAACGGCTTGGCAAGTAAGTCCACAGGTAAGCTTGGATAGCAGAGCTGACAAGAACTGGACAACGGCTTGGCAAGTAAGTTCACAGGTACACTTGGATAGCAGAGCTGACAGGAACTGAACAACGGCTTGGCAAGTAAGTTCACAGGTACACTTGGATAGCAGAGCTGACAGGAACTGGACAACGGCTTGGCAAGCAGGTTCACAGGTAAGCTGGGATAGCAGAGCTGACAGGAACTGAACACAGGAAACGGAACCACAGACTGGACTGGAACCAGCAGGTGAACAGGCTCGTTACAGAGGGTCAGACTGCAGACTGGACAAAGGCTAAACAAGGAACCAAAGTTCATCAAGAAGTCAGGTAATGAATCTGAACTAGAGCAAGGTACAATGGATCAGGCAGGAGGATGGTCACTGGAAGCCGGGGTCGGGTGCAGGCAGAAAGCAGGATAGTCTTTATGGCAAGCCGGGTCAAAGGAACAGGTATAACAGGATCAGGTTTCTTTTACTACACCACAACGCTGTAGAGCAGACAGCAAAGACCGTCTGCTCAAGTCAGGCTTAAATAGGCCGGCTGGTGCTAACTAGGGCGCGCGCCCGTCTCCCTGTGCGCGGTTGTGCACGTGCCCGCGCCCGGGCGCGCATGCGCATGCGCAATGGAATCTGAGGGCCAGGACGGCCCGGGTTTAGATTTCTGGCAGGATCTTCATGACATTGCCCCCCTCCTAGGGGCAACCTCCGGGTGCCCCTCTGGGCAAATCTCTCAGGGTGAGCTCTTTTGAAGGCTTGAACTAGACTCTTAGCATGGATATTACACTCGGGCTCCCAGGAATTTTCTTCAGGACCATATCCCTTCCATTTGATCAAAAACTGGTTCTGATTTCTCCTTTTTCTAACATTTAGTATGGCCTCTACCTCATATTCTTCCTCGCCATCTACCAAGACTGGGTCCGGGGGTACCGTCCTTCTGTTGGAAAAGGGGTTGGAAGTGGAGGGCTTTAACAGGGAAACATGAAAGACTGGATGGACCTTGAGGGAATCAGGAAGTTCCAACTCATAGGCTACTTCATTAATCTTTCGTTTGACTGGAAAGGGACCTAAGAACTTAGGGCCCAGTTTCTTTGAGGGACAAGCCAATTTCAGATTCAAGGTGGAGAGCCACACTGTGTCACCCGGTGCCAGTACCAATTCTCCACGCCTCTTTCGGTCAAAGACTGTTTTGTTATGTTCCTGGGTCCGGGCCATGGTGTCCTGCAGGAGTTGGTTATTGGAAGCAAAGAAGTCAATCTTCTCCTGGACTGCGGGCACAGTACATTCAGGAAGAGAATTGGGCAGAAATGAAGGATGAAAGCCATAGTTGGCGAAAAAGGGTGTCTGTTGGGTGGCCGAGTGGATAGCATTGTTATATGCAAACTCGGCAACTGGTAACAGGGAGATCCAATCGTCTTGGGAGAAGGAAGAAAAGCATCGAAGATATTGTTCCAGGGTCTGATTGGTTCTTTCGGTCTGTCCATTGGTTTGAGGGTGATAAGCGGAAGAAAACGATAGCTCAATATTGAGGGCCTTGCAGAGTGATTTCCAAAACCGAGAGGTGAATTGTACCCCTCGGTCGGACACTATGTTGGCTGGTACCCCATGGAGTCTGATGACTTCTCGGATGAACACTTGTGCGGTTTCTGAGGCAGAAGGGGTACCCTTCATGGGAACAAAGTGTGCCATCTTTGACAGACGATCAACTATCACGAAGATCGTAGTGTGGTCCTCTGCTGGGGGCAGTTCCACAATGAAATCTATGGACAGCATTTTCCAGGGGCGATCTGGGACTGGTAATGGCTTGAGTAAGCCCCAGGCTTTGGTTCTGTGACTCTTGCTCCGAATACACACAGTGCATGTTTCCACAAATTTCCTGCAGTCTTCCCTTAGCTGAGGCCACCAGAAGGTACGTTGTACCAATTCAGTGGTTTTGGTGACACCAAAGTGTCCGGCAAGCTTGTGATCATGGCACAATTCCAGGACGGTTACCCGCAGACCCTCGGGAATGAAAATCTTATCCCCATGCCACAATAGCCCATCCTTGGCCTGCAACCCAGGACCGGGAGTGGGTATGAGGCCACTGGAGGCCCGCCTGAGCTGGGACAGTAGGTCTTCCTGTAACAGGAGAAAGTTTCCAGGGGCAAGGATAGTGTCTGGAGGGGAACAATCCTGGGATTTGTGATACATACGAGACAGAGCGTCCGGCTTCGCGTTTTTGGAACCCGGACGATATGTCACGTGAAAAGTAAAACGAGAGAAAAATAAGGCCCAACGGGCCTGTCTAGGTTTTAACCTCTTGGCAGTCTTCAGGTACTCTAGATTCTTGTGATCTGTGAAGATCAGGATTGGGTGAGTAGCCCCTTCTAGCAGGTAACGCCATTCCTCGAGGGCGGTCTTTATGGCCAGTAATTCCCGATCCCCCACATCGTAGTTCTTCTCGGCTGGGGACAGTTTCCGTGAGAAGAATGCCACGGGGTGTAGCAGGGCTTTGATGCCCTGTCTCTGGGACAGGATGGCCCCTACAGCTATCTCTGAGGCATCCACTTCGAGGACAAAGGGCAGAGAAGGATCTGGATGCTTCAGGATAGGGGCTGAGGTAAAGAGCCCCTTGAGGGCCTCGAAGGCCCCTTGGGCCTCAGGGGACCAATGAAAACGGGTACCTTGTTTGGTGAGTTGAGTAATGGGTGCCACTATGGCCGAGAATCCCTTGATGAATTTGCGATAAAAATTGGCAAAGCCAATGAATCGCTGGATCCCCTTTTTATCTGCGGGAACTGGCCAGTCCAGGATGGCTGAGATTTTCTGGGGGTCCATCCGGATGCCTCTACTGGAGATGATCAAACCTAGGAAGGGTATGCTTTCTACCTCAAAGAGACATTTTTCTGCCTTGGCATAGAGGCCATGTTGCCGGAGACGACCCAACACACTTTTAACATGTCCACGATGCAGCTCTAGGGAGGAAGAGAAAATTAGTATGTCATCAAGATAAACAACAGCAAAAACATCAAGGAAGTCCCGAAGTACATCATTTATAAAGGCCTGGAAGGTAGCGGGGGCGTTACAGAGTCCAAACGGCATCACCAGGTACTCGAAGTGCCCAAATCGAGACCGAAATGCCGTCTTCCATTCGTCCCCATCCTTTATACGTATCAAATTGTATGCCCCTCTGAGGTCCAGTTTAGAAAAGATGGAGGCCGTGCCAAGCCTCTGAAACAGTTCAGGTACCAGGGGAAGCGGGTAGCGATTTTTGACTGTGGCCTCGTTTAGGGCACGGTAGTCCACACAGGGTCTGAGAGAATGGTCCTTCTTTTCTACAAAAAATATTCCAGCACCTGCAGGAGACGTAGATGGGCGGATAAACCCTTTTTTCAGGTTATCATCAATATAGTCCTTTAATTTTCCCTGCTCCACCTCTGTTAACGGGAAAACCCTACCGAAGGGAATCTTGGCCCCGGGAAGGAGTTCAATGGGACAGTCATAGGGCCTATGTGGTGGCAGCACATCTGCCCTTTGTTTACTAAACACATCCAGGTATGCATGGTAGACTTCAGGGATGGACTGACGTAGACCTGCCTCGTTTTCGAGGCAGAGCAGAGCAGAGGGTCCTGCGGGGGCCAAGGAGCCGCAGGACCTTTGGCAGTAGGGAGAAGAAAAGGCCACCTCTCCTGTGGACCAGTTGATGACCGGGTTGTGTGCTTGCAGCCAGGGGATCCCTAGAATGACTGGAAACAAGGGAGAAGAAATTATGTCCAAGCATAACAGTTCTTGATGTGACTCTGAGATTACTGTGTGCAATGGGGCAGTCTCCTGAGTCACTGGGCCAGATTTGATGGTAGACCCATCCGCCAGGTGGACAGACAGGCCTTGTTTTCTCAGACGGAGAGGAATTCGATGCCGGGCAGCAAAAGCAGAGTCCATAAAGCAACTGCAGGCACCAGAGTCAATGATAGCTGTGGTTTGTAGGGTCCTTCCTGAGAACTGGAAGGAAACAGAAAGGGCAAGATGAGATGAAACCCCGGTCACAGGATCCACATAACTGGAGAGAATAGTGGGGAACTTACGGAGTTTAGCCGGGCAATTCCGAACATAATGACCAAGCTCTCCACAATACAGGCACAGATTGTTGCTGCGGCGTCTCTGACGTTCTGCTGGGGTGAGAGAAGGCCGCAGGAGTCCAAGTTGCATGGGTTCGGATGCTGAAGAGGCATGAGTAGGTTTAACGGGGGGAGCAGTGCGGAAGTGACTAGGACCCCTGGGGAGCATCCAGGTAGGTCTTGGGGACCCCAAGGTTCGTTCGGCCCTACGCTCCCGTAGGCGCCGGTCAATTTGGATGCTTAGGTCTATGAGGGAATTCAGGGTCTGGGGTACCCCCACTCTGGCGAGCTCGTCCTTGAGTGCATCTGAGAGGCCCATGCGGAATTGATGACGGAGGGCAGCATTGTTCCAGTCGGTGTCGGCACCCCAACGCCTGAACTCAGCCACATAGTCCTCTGCTGGTCTTCGACCCTGTTGGAGAGAACGTAAGGCGGCCTCCGCAGTGGTTGAGAGTTGGGGGTCCTCATAAAGCTGCGCCATGGCATCAAAAAAGGTGGAGAGACTGGTCAATGCTGCATCCTTTTGTTCCACGAGACGGTGGGCCCAGATTTGGGGATCCCCAGTCAGTAGGGCTACCACAAAACCCACCTTGGTGGTCTCTAAAGAGAAGGTCCTAGGTTGCAGGGCAAAATGGAGTTCACAGGAGTTACGGAAAGTTCTGAAGCTACCACGGGCACCCGTAAATTTCTCTGGAGTAGGTACCTTGGGCTCAGGTGGTAGCATCACTATAGTCTGGGTAGGTGCAGGCCCCGTTGGGGGTATTGCTGGGTGAGGAGTTCCTTGGGTACTGGATGGACCAGACAGGGCCAGTACCCGTTCCTCCAGCCGGGTATAACCCTGCTGGAGGTTCTTCACCGCTTCGGTCAGACCTGCCAGGTGTTGGCATAGCCCCTCCATGGCGGGGGCCCCCTGCTCGGGCTCAGACATGGCTGTCTGCTACTGTCACGTACCTGGTGGTGCGAGCCCGAGATTGCAGGGAGAGGCCTCCCTTGCGTCTCCCACTCCTGGTCCCCTGGTGTGGGAACAGGAGAGCCAGGAGTGAGGAGGAGCACGGGTGCCTGGCAGGATCAACAGACCGGTGGGAAGGAAACAGGTTAGCTGAGCAGGCAGGATCTCTGGGAAGCAGGCTCACAGGTAAACCGGATAGCAGAGCTGGCAGGATCTCAGGAAGCAGGCTCACAGGTAAACCGGATAGCAGAGCTGGCAGGATCACAGGAAGCAGGCTCACAGGTAAACCGGATAGCAGAGCTGGCAGGATCACAGGAAGCAGGCTCACAGGTAAACTGGATAGCAGAGCTGGCAGGATCACAGGAAGCAGGCTCACAGGTAAACTGGATAGCAGAGCTGGCAGGATCACAGGAAACAGGCTCACAGGTAAACTGGATAGCAGAGCTGGCAGGATCACAGGAAGCAGGCTCACAGGTAAACTGGATAGCAGAGCTGGCAGGATCACAGGAAGCAGGCTCACAGGTAAACTGGATAGCAGAGCTGGCAGGATCACAGGAAACAGGCTCACAGGTAAACCGGATAGCAGAGCTGGCAGGATCACAGGAATCAGGCTCACAGGTAAACCGGATAGCAGAGCTGGCAGGATCACAGGAATCAGGCTCACAGGTAAACTGGATAGCAGAGCTGGCAGGATCACAGGAATCAGGCTCACAGGTAAGCTGGATAGCGGAGCTGACAGGAACTGGACAACGGCTTGGCAAGCAGGTTCACAGGTAAGCTTGGATAGCAGAGCTGACAGGAACTGGACAACGGCTTGGCAAGTAAGTCCACAGGTAAGCTTGGATAGCAGAGCTGACAGGAACTGGACAACGGCTTGGCAAGTAAGTTCACAGGTACACTTGGATAGCAGAGCTGACAGGAACTGAACAACGGCTTGGCAAGTAAGTTCACAGGTACACTTGGATAGCAGAGCTGACAGGAACTGGACAACGGCTTGGCAAGCAGGTTCACAGGTAAGCTGGGATAGCAGAGCTGACAGGAACTGAACACAGGAAACGGAACCACAGACTGGACTGGAACCAGCAGGTGAACAGGCTCGTTACAGAGGGTCAGACTGCAGACTGGACAAAGGCTAAACAAGGAACCAAAGTTCATCAAGAAGTCAGGTAATGAATCTGAACTAGAGCAAGGTACAATGGATCAGGCAGGAGGATGGTCACTGGAAGCCGGGGTCGGGTACAGGCAGAAAGCAGGATAGTCTTTATGGCAAGCCGGGTCAAAGGAACAGGTATAACAGGATCAGGTTTCTTTTACTACACCACAACGCTGTAGAGCAGACAGCAAAGACCGTCTGCTCAAGTCAGGCTTAAATAGGCCGGCTGGTGCTAACTAGGGCGCGCGCCCGTCTCCCTGTGCGCGGTTGTGCACGTGCCCGCGCCCGGGCGCGCATGCGCATGCGCAATGGAATCTGAGGGCCAGGACGGCCCGGGTTTAGATTTCTGGCAGGATCTTCATGACAACTGCCCTTAAATAAAATGTATGTAGATTTTGTCCGACAAATAGAGCTTTATTTTGGTGGTATTTGCGCTTTAGACAAAAAAGGCAGACAATTAAAAAAATATATATATATTTTTTTTACATTCAGCTATAAAACATATTCATTAAATAAAAAAATAAAATTTCTTTATAAATTCAGACCAATATGTATTCTGCTACATAAACTTAAATCCCAATAAGTGTATATTGTTTGGTTGGTGCAAAAGTTAGAGCGTTTACAAACTATGGTATATATACTGGACTTTTTATTTATTTATTAATTTTTTACTAGTAATGGCAGTGATCAGCAACTTATAGTGGGACTGCAATATTGTGGCAGAGAATCTGACACTAACTGACACTTTTGACACTTTGCAGGAACCAGTGACACTAAGGCTTGATTCACACCTATGCAGTTTTAGTGCTTTTTGCATTTCGCAGATTTGCACTACAGAACGTGTTCCATAGGAAACCATGTTAAATGGTTTGTAGTAGACATGTGCAATTTGTTTAGTTCCTAATTCGTTTTTTAACGAATTTTGACAAATTCGATAATTCCGAATTTCCGAATTTCCGAATTTTTCAATTTCGAAAATTCGAATTTCCGAATTTCAAAATTTGCGAAATTACGAATTTCCAAAATTGCCGAGTTTACGAAATTACGAATTTTCGAATTTTCGAATTTACGAATTTCGAATTTCAAATTTTCGAATTTTCGGATTTTCCGATTTCCGAATTTTCGAATTTTCGAATCTTCGAATTTCCAAATTTTCGAATTTCGAATTTTCGAATTTCGGATTTTCGGATTTTCGAATTTCGGATTTTCGAATTTCCGAATTTTCGAATTTCCGAATTTCCGAAAAAAAGAAAGAAAATCTGTTTAATTCTAAATAACTAACTATTAAATTATAGGTATTGGAATTCCCTTTCAAATTTGTCTGTTAGTGAACGTAACGAGTACGAATTTATCCGAAGTTACGAATTATCTGAAATAACGAATGCCGCATCTAACCAAATGGAACGTAACAATCTAATAATAATAAATAGCAATAATAATAAAACCTTTTTCCATTTGTTTAGATGCGACATTCGTTATTTCAGATAATTCGTAACTTCGGATAAATTTGTACTCGTTAATTTAATAGTTAGTTATTAATTAAACTGATTTTCTTTCTTTTTTTAGATTTTCAAATTTTGGGATTTTCAAATCTTTGAATTTCCGAATTCTGAAAATCCGAAAATTCGGAAATCCGAAAAACCGAAAATCCAAAATTCGGAAATTCGATAATTCGGAAATCCGAAAATACGAAATTCGGAAATTCAGAAATGCGAAAAATTGAAATTCGGAAATCCGAAAAATAGAAATGTGAAAATTCCTGAAATTTCCGAATTTCCGAATTTGCGAATTTCCAATGTCCCGAATTTTCGATTTTCCGAATTTCAGAATTTCCGAAAAAAGCAAAAAAACTAATGAAACGAAAATGAGCAAATTTTTTGTCAGTGCACATGTCTAGTTTGTAGTGTAAATCTGCAAAATGCAAAAAGCACTAAAAATGCATAGTGTGAATCCAGCCTAATACAGAGACCAGTGCTAAAAATATGCACTGTCGCTGTACTAATGACACTGGCTGGGAGGGGGTTAAAGATGAAAGCGTTAAAGGAGTTGTAAAGGCAGAATGTTTTTTATGTTAATACATTATAGGCATTAAGATAAAAAACCTTCTGTGTGCAGCAGCCTACCCAGCACCCCCCAATTACTTATCTGAGCCCAATCTCTCTCCAGCAATGTCTTAGCCATTCAGGACTCTCATCCTGATTGGCTAAGACACAGCAATGGCACCATTGGTTCCTGTGGCTGTCAATTAAAGTCAGCTAGCCAATCAAGGGGACAGGGGGCGGGCCAGGTCGGGGCTCCGTGTCTGAATGGACACACAGAGCTGTCACTTTTGTGAGATACTGTACCTGTGCACAAAGTACAGCTGTTCATAATGCAGGACTAATTGGATTGTTCTCATAAAACACATGAAGCCAGGGATATAATTCCCAATAGGCACTGTAGGCATATGCCTACAGGTGCTCTTCTTAGAGAGATTCCCATCTGTACATGGCCGGATCTAGGGGGGTGCTGGAGTGGTCTGCACCCCCCCAGATTTCAGATGTGCCCCCCCAGGCCCGCCCCCCCCATGAACATTGTACACATGCCTGCTGCAAGTCCATACAGGAGAACTGTCAGCAAGAAGAGAGCAGTGTGGGATTTCTGTGCTATTTCTGCTCCTGTCAGTGGAGCGCTCCTCCATACAGCAGATAACACAGGATCTTCTTAGATCACATGGTACACAGCTTTATTACCAACCCCTACCCACATTTCTAGGAGATGACGAGCAGTCCTTGGAGAAGATAGGGGATGGGAAATCAAGCCATGTCCGATCTAAGAGGATTCTGCGTTATCTGCTGTATGGAGGAAAGATTTTATCCCAGCTCTCTTTTCGCTGACACTTCTCCTGTCCGGACTTGCAGAAGGCGTGGGTACAATGTTCATGGGAGGGCGGCCTGTGGGGGCACAGAGAGCCTGCACCTCCTTACTACTCCTGTAAGTTTGGAGGGAGGCCTGGGGGACTGTTTGTGCTGGGAAGGGAAGGGTAATGGGGGGGGGGGGGGGGGGATTTGTGCTAGGAGGAGGAATGGACGTATATGTTAGGGGGTAGAATTGGGGAAGATTTGTGGTAGAGGGGGGAATGGGGGGGGGCAGGGATTTGTGCTAAGAATTAATTTGTAAGTAATTTACACTTAAATAAAAGTTACTGCACAGAAACACAATACAGTACCCACATTTTTGGTAAAATATAAAACATGACATTGCATCAAGTAAATAGATACCAAACATGTTAACATTTAAAATTATGCATGCTTGGGAAATAGCAACACACTACATTACCTAAAATTACCATAGGCTACACTTTAAACATTTTTACAGGTTAGAACTTTAGAATTAAACATGAGGCACTGCACTAGAATTATTAATCTCACTTCAGAATTCATGTTTTTTTCTGTGGTGCAATCACAATTTACATATGCATGCTGAACCAACATGGACATTTATGTATAAGCACAGGGGGGCAGGGGTCCTTTTACTATTTTTATTATTATTATTATTAAACCCCTGATGTTTCCCCTGCCCTCCAAGGCAGCTTATCAAACACAAATTGTGTTTAATTTAGCTGATCCCCTGGCTTTAATGGGCAGGTAATATCAGATCTGAAACTGGACATGACAAAATCTTCTTCACTTCTGGCTTCATTTGTCACAGAGGAGATCGGGGAGACGGTATTAGGTTCCCTCCAATAGAAGAGCTTTTGTATTCACCTCTCTAGTGACCTGTGTCTCCTACCTTTGCTCCATTCTAGTGCTGCAGTCTATATCAGACTATTCAGCATTCAACACTTCCCAGATAAGGTTGTTTCAATCAACCCCTATGTAACTATGAGACATATCAGTGGTGCAGGAGAGAATGAAGCCACATGCATTTGACACCCCCAAAAGTGTCAAATGCTGTAGAGTCTGATGGAAGCTCTGGAATACTGGAACAGAGCAGAGGTAGGAGACACGGCTGTCAGGGAGATGAAAATAAAATCAATTTTTCTACTGTAGGGAACATAAATATGTTGTTTTTTTTTTTTATAAAAAATGGAAATTGTGCACAGGAGTTAGTTCATCCTAACACCTGGCAGATGCTGAGATTGTATATGAGCAGCTCAGTGTACATTGTCAAGAAGATTGCGAACAGAGACATCCGATGCTGAGCAATAACCATCATTGACGGACACTGGATGTCGACCTCTCACTAGAGATACATATGGTATGTGTTTGACCATTATAATTTTTGGTCCTATGGATCTGTAAAGAGGCATTTGTCAACAATTTATGCCTGGTGGTGTATTACCTCTCATCTTTAATGCATACATTGCACTTTGTTAGATCACCTTTATTTTTGATTTACATAATGGACTGTTTAGGTTTAAATATACTTTTAGTTTAACTTGATTGGCCTTATGTTTTGATAAGTCACTTTATATGCACTAATTAGTTGGACTTGCACTTTACAGTGGAACCTTGGATTACGAGCATAATCTGTTCCAGGAAAATGCTTGTAATCCAAAGCACTCGTCTATCAAAATGAGTTTCCCCATAGAAGTCAAAGGAAACAAAGAGAATTTGTTCCGCATTGACTTCTATTACATGCAATACTGCATGTGGCCATAGGTGCGGGGGGGGGGGCGCCGGAGAACATCGTAACTACTCGGGGACAGCACGGATGAACTCAAAAAGCAATCGGGAACAGAGTATTTGCAAGTGTTTCCGAGTATTTCCAAGTTATTCCGAGTATTTCCGAAACGGCTCCGAATCGTTCCGAGTGTCCCATTAACTTGAATTCTGCTCGTTTTGCAAAACAACACTCACAAACTGAGTCAGAATTTAAAAAAAAAGTTGCTTGTCTTACAAAAAACGCGTTACTTGTAAACCAAGGTTCCACTGTATATCTGTATGGGTTTGTCATAATTATATGTCACACAATTTTTTATCTGGTTTATCACTAGCGCTGCTTATTTCCATTTTTTATTCCCGTGAGCTGGTATCACAGTTTGCTAAGTAGCTGCTCGCTTATTTATTTTGATTCTAGCATGGATTTTTAAGATATTTCATTTTTTTTTTTTTTAATTGACTGACATGGTCACTTCAAACTTTTTATATTTACAGACCTCCAGTGGATTGCGCAGTTTGTCCCAGTTCCCCTTTCACCAGACTTTTAAAATCTTTATCGTCACCAGTCCTATCAGGTACCAGTGTGACTTTAATATCAATAATTTTGTTTAGCAAATCATATAGATTTTTATCACATTTATTTATATAAAAATGGCAAATCACAAATGCACAAGCTAGTTTGCTCTACTGATGTTTTTGTTGTTGTATTTGTGCAATTAAAGCATTGAGGTAGGTTTATTGACAATGGTATCATCTGATACATTAATGCAATGCCTTCACTTTGATTTTCTGGTTCAATAATGGAAATAGCCCTTTTTTTTTAATTATTCATAGCGCTAGTCACGCACATGCTTCTCATACCTTAAAAGACTATAGTAATCATACCCAGTTAAGAACCCTTGCATTAAGATAGCAATTCCAAAACACAGTAAACATTATTATAGTGTACCCTAAGCCTTTCCCTGAAAATATTATGTTAGTGTAGGTGTGCGCTAATAGGCAAGGACAAAGTCATGAACAAAAGCACAGTATAATTATCATGACTGGAAAAGCAGAGAATGCAGTGAAACAGCTCTTATGCACTGCATGAATCAACCATAAGCTTCTTCACATTGGCACAAATGCAGTATTGTTCCTCTTGTTCAATGTGTCTTAATATTTTGGACATTATTCCTTTACAGACATAATCAATAGGATAGAATGCTTTAATAGCAAAGTGAATTAAGTATTGGTAATACTGTATAAAAGCAGAATCAATACAAGGAGAATAAATGGCCTTAATAGTGACATTTTTACCACCTTGGTCACGGGTTAAAGGTTAATGATCCATATTCTGAGAAGGGGTTTGGGAAAAGGTAAGCCATTCCATAGCTGCTCTACAAACTGATCAATGCATTTAAAGAAAGTATTATATTATTTTATTTTACATGACAAGGAAGATAATTTTTTCAAATCAGTGTCCTTCAGTTTATATCTATTTTGTTTGCCCCCATTAAGAGTATAGGAAGAATATCATTCCTGCTGAGATTTAGTGAAAATTATGTTTTTTTTTTTTCTATAAATGAAAATGTTGCTTTAAAAAGAATACTTGAAATAAACTACATAACAGGAATAAATAGTAATACAAAGTACCTACAGAAAAAGAAACATATATACATTGATTGGATATTGGCTTACTTTTTTCTTGTTAAATGCATAAATTATTTTTTAATACATAACTCTAATATTTTTTTTTAAATGTCACCCCTTATGCTTTACACTTTTCTCTCCTCGGTTTTCCAGATTTTTTTTTGCAGTGTGGCCAACTGAAAGCCACACAGCCTTATCCCCAAAAGTATCTTGGCTGTACTGTTTGTGTTTGAATTCTGCCTGCAGTGCTCTAGCATGTGGCTTTATTGTTTTTGTATGTGCAACTCAATCTCTATTTATTTCAATTGAATAACCATCTTTTATTAGTACCAATGGTGAATGGTGAATGTGATAATGAGGCCTGAATCCTCCAAAAGCTGGGTGGCAAATGGAGTTTTGTGAAAATCTGAGAATTTGCAACTCTGCAACATAAGTTCATAAGTTCCATTTTAGACCAAATAAAAAAATGTGTGTGTAATGTCGCGTACACACGACCGGACTTTTCGACGGACTAGGTCCGACGGTCTTTCCGACGGACTTTCGGCGGAGTCCCGACGGACTTTACGAATGAATGGACTTGGCCACACACAATTACACTAAAGTCCGACGGATTCGAACGTGAATGACCAGACTAGAATAAGGAAGTTCATAGCCAGTAGCCAATAGCTGCCCTTGCGTCGTTGTTTGTCCGTCGGACTAGCATACAGACGAGCAGATTTCTCGATAGGAACTGGGTCCGGTGGGGTCCTGGTGGAAAAATTTGAAACATGTTCTATTTCTAAAGTCCGTCAGATTTTTCAACAGCAAAAGTCCGATGGAGCCCACACACGATCGAATTGTCCGACGGATTCGTTCCGTCGGACCTTCGCTGTTGAAAAGTCTGCTCGTGTGTATGCGACATTAGAGTTCATTTAACCCATGGGCCTCTTGAATTCCATTACAACACACAAGCCATTTAAATTGAGTAAACAATTCTCAGAGGGTCTGGCCATGAACTATTCAGCCTCAGCTATTGCTATTAAAGTGTAACCAACATGATTAAAAAAAAATCAATAAAAATGCTGTATTGCATCCTGTCCATACTCTTTCAGTCACTATGAGATTTGTGTTCTGTATTCTGCAAAAAGCCTGGTTGATCCTGCTGCTCTCTATCTCCACCTTCTGTTCATGCCCCCAATTCAGCTAGTGATTTTGCAGCTGTGGTGGCAACTCTGCACATGCTAAGGTTTCAGTGAGTTTCTATGCTGAACATTTCCTCCCTATCACATCTGAGCAGCCTATATGACTGTAGAGTCACACATGTAGGCTTATACACAGTAGTAAAAGACAGCCCACTCCCTCCCTCCTCCTCCATGCTTACTAACTAGCTAAACACAATGGGGGCAGGATATTACATATTACAGGCTGGAGGGGCGTGACACAGCCTGTGACTGGCATAAATCCTCCCACACCATGTTATTTCCACAAAATAATGATTTCAATTCAAATATATATTTGTATGCCAATTTAAAACAGTTTATTGATATTATTTATTTATTTTTACTCTGTATTCTGTATTTTTTGAACAGAATACGTTTCTCCTGTTTATATTTTCCTGCAGACAGACTAGGAACAGCTGTGACAGCTATGCATCAATTAGAAAAAAGGGACTTTTATAAATTAAAATAATTACAGTGTCATCATCCACATACAGAAAGGTAAAGGACAATATGTGTTTAGTATCACTTTAACAATTTTTGGTAACAATGCTTAGCAGACCACTGATAACCAAAGATTTGCTAATGAAGTCTATCATACACCCCATTACAATGTGTTTTCACAGAATTGCTAAAACCGATTAAGCCAGGTATTTTTTAAGCTTCTCAAGTAGAATAAACACTTTTTGGCCAGGTTCTGTAAAGACTCAGAGATTTCCTAATTACATGTTGTGAAGTTACCATATGAGGTCCAATTTCTATTAGCAGAACAGGCTTATAACAGTGGTCAATAGTTTAGTAGGCAATTAAGGGGCCTATATTCTTGTCAGGATATTACAGAGAAAAATGTACACATATTTCATAAATCCTGATCTAATAAAATGACCTAAATATTATTAATATAGCTGAGTTTAGAAGAAAATCCCAAACACGAATATGTTAAATGATACAAAAGGCTAGTTAGATCCATTACATCTCCTAAGGAGATTACAGATAAGAATAAAACCAAGTTTGGTTTTATGCAATTTGTGAGAGTGTGAGGCACAATAAAATATGGATCACTAGATTGTGGCATGTGGTAAAATAGAAATATGACCACACATAAAGCGTTCTGCTTAAAAAAAAAAAAATTGAACACTTACCTGTCCCTGGGTCCAGCGATGCGGGGGAACGAAGCCCCGCTTATCTCCCCCTCCTCTCTGCGGAGCCTGCATTGTCATTGTGGGCGCCCGGCTGTGGCTTCATAGCCGAGCACCTGCTGCGCGCTGTGACTGGCCGGGCAATCATCTGGGACCTGTGATGTGTCTCAGATGATTTCCGAGAGGGAGGGGGGAGAGGTGATCTCCCTTCTGGTGCCGCGGTGCACCAGGAGGAAGTGGGAGCTGGATCCCTCTAAAAAGAGGGTTTCTGCCCCCCCAGAAAAAAATTACAAATGTGGCATATCAGGGGGTCACCTTCCCTTAAAGCGAAAGGATCCATTTTTGAACTCCGCTTTAACATTGAATTGTGGTAGGGTCTGCTGGAATGTTATAAAATATTTCAGCACTCCTCCTTTCCACCCCTTAAACCTTGTAATTGGGTTGAGAACAGTTCAACAACACCTTCTAAAAGGATCACAAATGCTGTTGTATCTGCAGCTTCACAGCTTTTCTTTACCGTCAAAAATCCAGCACATCTGCTAAGATTCATAGTTGTGATAGCCAGTAAAATCTCAGATCAATTTTATGCTTTATTGACTGAGCCCTGCTGGACACAAAGAACACAGGCATTTGCTAAGTACTTTTCCTTTATAACCCCTTTTGTTTTGCTGTGACCAATATGGTCATTTGTGACAGTGGCTGGGATCTGACAATGAACACAGATGGTCTTTCTATGAAAAATGAAAAAAGACTCTTCCATGCATGCACTAAAGAGACAAAGCCTAGCAGTCAGACCTTTGTTGAAGAGACTGCATGGATTTCAGTGCACCACACAGCAAAGATCGCAGTGGTGCAGGATCAGGAAAGGATAAAGCCCTCAGGGGTTCAGGAGGATGGAAGAATTTGAAGGATAACAGAGGTGCATGCGCGGATCCTAACCGAGCGGTCATGCAGGCTTAGAGCTCCGCTCCAGGGACAACCACACCGGAGAACAGAACCATAAGCGGCAGAGGCTTCCTGAACGACGCCCGCAGACACCTCTAGTCCTACAGAGTCCTCTGCTACTACAGCCATGGTCCTAGGGGGCTCCAAAGCCAAGTACAAGGCTGTAAACATCAGGGACGCTCTATCCTGGCCATCTCCCAAGATGGCGCCACCGGCTTCCTCACAGCCCAGCATACTGCACTCTGCCAAGTCACAGACACAGCCAGAAGACACAGGATGATGCCGGAGAGTCTAATTCTGATACTGGCAGTCAGTGATACAGTCTAGTATGTTTAAACAATTCGAACGTGTTACAGAAAGCACTTAAACAGACAGCAGACCACATCACAGACAAACTGACACACGAGATCAGAGAGCTGGGCCAGAGAACTGCAGAGCTGGAGGTGAGGGTGGATGAGCTAGAGAACCACACACGGCTTTACACTACTGAATTTGAAAATCTCAAGGAAGAGAACTTATGACTGCAGTCTCGTTTGGAAGACCAAGAGAATAGAGACCGCTATTCTAACTTACAGATTGGGGGATCCCTGAGACAATTCTTGATGTACAGGCCACCATGATAGCCCTGTTCCAGGAACTACAGCCTGCCATTCCCATGGAGAGATTAGAGATGGATAGGGTACACAGATTCCTATCTCCCCCCAAACCTAATGGCCCAACCCGGGACATTATAGCTAAGTTTTACTACTATTTCACCAAGGAAAAGCTACTCGCAGCATCCAGGGGGAGGGACTCCCTATCCTTCCAAGGCCATACTTACCAGCTCTTTGCAGACCTATCCCCACTCACAGTAGCAAAGAGACAAGCTCCCAAGCCTCATCTGCAGGTGCTTCAACGCAATCAAATCACGTACCACTGGTGATTTCCATTCTCGACACGTTTCATTCGTCTCAAAACCAAATATGTATGCCGCACAGTGGGGGAGTTACATTCAGCCATGATGGACCTGGGCCTCGTGGATCACACCCCACACAGAGACTCATCTCGCAGGCGATCGTCCTCTCGCTCCCCTCAAAAACAGGCGGCTCTCGACAAAAAACATTCAGATTCCACATCGTTAAAATCTCTACAAGCGTGGTCATTTTGATAATCCTGCACCATCCAACGAGGACTCGATGGACTGACCTCGTGCCATGGCTCTGATTTGTTTCCACTAAGTCCCCCTGCAACCCACACGAATTGCTGAAATTCTCTGGCGACAGTCTTGCAGTATCCTTTCCACAGACCTGGGCTCCCATCAATCATCATCTACCGGAATTCTCCCTGCTCATGTACCTATCGGACTGATTCACCTACCTGCACAAGATGCTGCCCTTGTGTCTTCCCAGATCTATAAGGCTCCCTGGGCTATACATAACTATACTCTGATCCCTTTTTGTCCACATAGAAGCTCCCTGGGTCTCCAGGGTATGACTGGACTGCTGTTAAAGTGGTTGTAAACCCTTACAAACCACTTTGACCTACAGGTAAGCCTAGATTAAGGCTTACCTGTAGGTCCAATAAATATCTCCTAAACCTACATGGTTTAGGAGATATTTAGAAAAAAAGAGGCATCGCTGTCTACGGCGCATGCGCCATAGACAGCGGCGCGCAGGCGCACTGAGCATGCCGAGATCACGGCGATATGCCGCTCTCGTGCGCATGCGCGGGAGTGACATCATCGCCGCTCCAGCGAATGACAGCGCTGGATCGGCGAGACTCGGAAGTCACTCCTGGATTGATGGCGGCAGAGGAGGTCGTGGACGAGGGTCGCTTCGGGGGCTTCGTTCTCAGGTAAGTTATTCATGCATACATGAATATGCATGCATATGCTATGCATACTAGCTCATTATGCCTTTGCCTTGCAGGTTCCGTTTTTTTTTGTTTTTTTTTAAAGGAGGCTTTACTTCCTCTTTAAGGGTATTGTTGTTCTTGTACCTATGCTGTTACCAACCGGTCCCACTTTGGATGCCTCTATATCCCTAATTGTCCCAAGGTCCAGGTTATCTATGCAATGTACTGTCTTAATTACCAGCTTTTTCTTTACAGGTTTACAGTTCGTTGGCTACACATTATGATCTGACCCGGACAATAGTGTCATACTGCTGTTGCTTTCAAAGTTACATGTTAACTGTCATCTTTTTTATATTATTTTTTATTCTCCGGTGTTGTTCCCCATTTTAGAACCTCTTGTCACCTCGCTTACTGCCCTTAGACTCCTGCTCATATTATGAAGGTAGTCATGGAGCCTCTCGGGGACCGCTTGACACTCCCCTGAGATGTTCCCATTCCCATACTGTTATGCTCTTATTCACTGTTGTTAATTAGGGATGAGCCCGATGTTCGAGTCGAACATAAGTTGGGTGTTTGCCTGTTCGTCGGACAGCGAACAATATGCAGTGTTCGCGGCAAATTCAAAAGATGCTGGAACACCGTTAAAGTCTATGGGACACTAACATGAAAAATCAAAAGTGTTAATTTTAAAGGCTTATATGCAAGTTATTGTCATAAAAAGTGTTTGGGGACCTGGGTCCTGTCCCAGTGGTCATGTATCAATACCATTTTTTTTAAACAGACGTTTTTTTGGGAGCAGTGATTTTTTAAATGCTTAATGTGAAACAACAAAAATGAAAAATATTCCTTTAACCGCTTCCCGACCGCCTCCTGCACATTTACGTTGGCAGAATGGCACGGCTAGGCAAAAGCACGTACAGGTACGTCCCCTTTAATTGCCTAGCCGTGGGATCGTGAGCGCGCCGCCGGCGGCGCGTTCGCGACCCGGTCGGAAGCTCCGTGACTGCGGCCGCGGGACCAGCGGACCCGATCGCCGCTGGTGTCCTGCGATCGGGTCACAGAGCTGAAGAACGGGGAGAGGTCTGTGTAAACAAACCTCTCCCCGCGCTTCCTACACTGCCTGTCACTGATCGGCTGTTCCCTGTCATCGGGAAAGCCGATCAGTGACGTCAGACGTCAGCCACGCCCCCTACTGTGAAAAAAAACACACACACGTCACACTAACTCCTCCCCGCCCCCTAGTGGTTAACTCCTTCACTGCCACTGTCATTTACATAGGAATCAGTGCATTTAAATAGCACTGATTTCTGTATAAATGACAATGGTCCCAAAAATGTGTCAAAAATGTCCGATGTGGCCGCCATAATGTCGCAGTCACAATAAAAATCGCTGATCACCGCCATTACTAGTAAAAAAAAAAATATTAATAAAAATGCTATAAAACTATCCCCTATAATGTAAACCCTATAACTTTTGCGCAAACCAATCAATAATCGCTAATTGCAATTTTTTTTACCAAAAATATGTAGAAGAATACTTATCGGCCTAAACTGAGGAAAAAAACGTTTTTTTATATATTTTTTGGGGATATTTATTATAGCAAAAAGTAAAAAATATAGCATTTTTTTCAAAATTGTCGCTCTATTTTTGTTTTTAGCGCAAAAATAAAAAACGCAGGGGTGATCAAATACCACCAAAAGAAAGCTCTATTTGTGGGAAAGAAAGTACGCCAATTTTGTTTGGGAGCCACGTCGCACAACGCGCAATTGTCAGTTAAAGCGACGCAGTGCCGAATCGCAAAAAGGGGCCTGGTCCTTTGGCTGCAAATTGGTCCGGGGCTGAAGTGGTTAAATATCGTGCCTGGGGGGTGTCCATAGTATGCCTGTAAAGTGGCACATTTTTCCTGTGTTTAGAACAGGAAACAGGAAAAATTGCCATTTAAAACTGATCGCGGCTGTAATGAATTGTCAGGTCTCTGCAATATAAATAAAACTCATTGAAAAAAAGAGCATGGGTTCCCCCCCAGTCCATTACCAGGCCCTTTGGGTCTGGAATGAATATTAAACCCCGAACCAAAATGAAAAAAAAATTGGGTGGGGGTGCCCCTAAAATCCATTCCAGGCCCTTTGGGTCTGATATGGAAATTAAGGGGAACCCTGCACCAAATTAAAAAAAAAATTGGCATAGGGTTCCCCTCTAAAATCCATAACAGACCCTTCAGGTCTTGGTTCAGGTCAGGTCCATCTATGTATCTGTTTTTATTGTGGATGAATGAATCTGTTAAATTATCTTTACATGTATGAGCAGTGGAACGCATGCCACTATATGGAGGGGGACACATGGAATATAAAGCATACATGCATCCCTGTATACACAACAAGGCTGGATTAGCTTAGTGCCAGCTTGGCAGGCACCAACAAATGTGAGTTAAATGTGCTACTTTTAAGCTTTTAAATAAAAAACATTTTTGATATACTGCACCATGATGGCTATTTATGTATCCCTATGATATCATGCTAGAGTAAGGAGGGTTTACACAGAACTGGGAAAGATTTGTGGTGAAGCATATGAGTGGATTGGTTATCCCAAATAAACCAGAGGCGAATGTTTTAGATATTTCTGGTGAGTGGCCATTGCATTTGGTGGTGGTGAAGTCACAATATATTGTTTTTATCTGATGGATGAAGAAATAGACACTTCTAAGCAAGAATGATCAGTCACTAGGGACATTCAGTGTAACAAAGCATAAGACATTTTTATAATTTTTCCCCACGGAGCAGCAACCTTTAGGATTATATGAGCACAAAATCTTTTGATTGATGGTGGACATTTTGTTTGTTTACTTTTTGTTCATTTTTAGTTACTATTTGCATATCTTTTTGCACAGTACAGCACTTTTATGTTTTATGTTGAAAGTTTCAATAATTTAAAACACACTTGGTGGTTAGGTTACATACATACATTACTTATATTTTTTTCCTTATATGAGTAGGCAGATGGTTTTCAATGACATAAGTTTAAAATAACCCCAAAAATTAATCTTTGGCCAATACAGCAGAAATATTGAGTACATTTATTATTTCTTTATGATAAATGTTTTTTATAAGAAATATTTGACAGCAACAGTCAGCGCAATCCTTTTATTCCTTACACAAATTTTTAGTATGCGATGCATACTAGCTCATTATGCCTTTGTCTTGCAGGTTTTTTTTTTTTAGATGCTCACTTACCCTTCTGTATCAGGAACAAGATAAGACTACAAACTCATCTGCATATGTAATCCTGAGCAGCCAACTGCAACAGGTTTGGAAAGGTCTACAATAGATTTATCACTGAAGATGAGACAGATTTCCACTTGTAGCGGTCACACTTTACTAAGTGTGAGCTATCAGTGAAAATTTAGTTTTTCCTCAGAACTGTAATGGAATTCTGGGGGTTAATTGTACAGGATTTACTTTGGCATCAGTCTGGCTGGCCTGTACTAAGGTTCCGCCTGGTCATAGGTGCAGTGAGGCACCCATGACAGGCCGAGAACCAGGCCTGGTTGGACGTCTTAGGTACCAATCTTTCCCGGAGCCAATCAGTGGGCGCGTCTGGCCTTGCTGCATAGTCTGGGAAGGGGTATTTAAGGTCCTGAAGTCACGTGTTCAGGGTTTGGCTGCAGCTTCAATTCCTGGTTCTGGTCCGGGGCAGCCCCGCGAGGGGTCCCGGGCCTAGGAGCATTTGCCGTCCAGCAAGCATTGTCAATCCGACCAGCCCCAAAGGCCCTCTTCGTCTGGGACAGGGATCCGTCTGTTCCCGAGTCTCGGAACTGGCTAGTTCGAGGCCCAGTAACTGAAGGAGGATTCAAAGTTGTCCCGGTGTGTTCTCGGTATTTGAGGGACACGGCAGCTTGTACAAGAGACCAGGGGAGGACTCTTCAGAGGAGGGCCAACAAGCTGGCTGCTCAGTAAGAGCCTGGGAGCTGAGTTGTATGGACACTAAAGAATCCACACTTCCACAGTATCGCCAAGGAGACAGAGAGAGTTCCAGGTACTGTGAGAAAGGTTCCTACTTATCTTCAGTTACAATCTAGTCTGTGGCAGAGACTTTATAAAGTTTCCGGATCACATGTTGGCTGCTAGATCTCTGGCTAGAGGGTTATCTGGCAGTGAAGCACCCAGCTGCGAGTGGCTACTCTCTGGGTTGATTAGAGACATTCAGTAGATGTCAGCAGTTCAAAGTGCCTGAGTTTTGTCACCCGTGCCCTCTATTCCCATCAGAGACTGTGTTATGTTGGATGTTACCACTGCAAAATAAAAACCTTGAAAAGGACTTTTATGTGTCAGCATCTGAAGTCGTTGGGTACTAACCCTGGGAACCCCTAGACAACAACCGACAAGCCACGGGGAGGTAACTGGCAAGCCCAAAAAGTCAAGGCCGCCCCTCAAGGGGTTATGGTCGCTACACACTCTTAACAGATAAACAATTAAAATGTGATTGATGTCAGGTCCCATTCTGTTGCAATGCTTTGTTTGAAGGAGGAATGAAGGAGGAATGCATGCATCAAGCTGTAACCTTGTAGTGAATGTGCGTCATAATCTGTCTCACTGCTCATGTTTAACATTGTCTTGTGTGACAGAAATGATAAATGTCCCCTGGGTAACTACCTCTATGTCCTGTGTCAGAACAAGGCTCTCCCAACTGTTACTTTCAACTATGTCCTCTTCATTAAAGAACACATTGCAGTAATAATCCAGTACAGCCATGTCAAACTGGTGGTCATTTGTGGTCAAAAAACACTCTGAAGCAGCAAAATCACTAAAATGCTGCTCCACTTAACCTAATGACACCAAACCATTACAGTTTTCCTTTAATCCATTCTATTTTAGTTGTGAATGTAAAATGAACATTAGTTTGTGCATATATGGCGAGTGAGCTCAGTAATTCCATAAGGTTCCTTCATTTCAGGAAGCAAAGCCTGTAAGGTCACAACATGATTGATTTACATATGTACTTCTCCCCACACTTTGCAAATTCACTGACCTCAGCAAAAAAAAAAAATTACATTGAAATAAATGAAAGTGCAATGTCAAGTAGTCAATCACCACCTTACAGGCACTTTTCTGGACATGAAGGAGCTGTGTGCAATACTGAATTCAGCTTCCAGACATGTTTTAACTGCTTATTTTATCTCCAAGTTACACAGCTCTAAATGCAAACAAACTTGAGTATGCACAGTAGCTGTAGTCAGTCATTTCTCTCCCAGACAGCCAGATATATTGCTGAGGCTAACTGCCCTCATGCCATTTTATCTTTTTCTCAAGCTACTAACACTGTTTTTAATGAATCACGTTTTGCAGTTTTCTGCTTTTGCTGCATTGATGGAGGACCCTTTATGTAATATTAAGGGCAAACAGGACACTAAGGAAGCCCAGCTTATATGACCAAGGGAGCTTTGTGCATATCGAAAATAGCATGTAACAAAGGAAAAATGAAAAGTCCTTGTTCACCAAGTTTTGTGATCTAGAAAACCCTGCAAGACAGTATATCCAGGTTCTGGACTGCTATGCAGTCCAGAACCTTTTGAAACCTGTTACTGGACAAAGAAGGAGTATCAGGAGAGGCTAAAGTGGTATTGTGAATTGACATGCTCTTTATAAAATACATATACCTGCTTGTTCACAATACCGTGTAGAATGTACATGCTCTGCTCAGTTTGTATTCTGGCACACTGCCTTTGTGCTGGGATAACTGCCCTCCTGCGCATGCATGGGATTGACATCATCCCACACTGGCCATTCAAGTCGGCCAAAGACTGGCACCCCGATGATGCTGGGGAGAATATGTTGGCACTGGCAAGGAACCTTGCATGTATTGAAGCTTGGGAGATACACACGGTCGGACAAAGTTGTCGGAAAATCCGGCGTGGTGACGTTTGTTGCCTACGATGGGACTACGTAGAGGCTAGTAGCTTGTAATGTGATCTGAGCATGCGTGGCACTTCGGAATTCGCTACACACGATCGGAAAAAGTCCGATAGGACTTTGTTGTCGGAAAATTTGAGAGCTGCATTTTAGCATTTTAGTTCCATTTTAACTCTGTGATTTCTCTTCCCTTAGGGCTAGTTTACACCAGCAGCCTCACTGATCACACGGCTGCTGGTGTGCACTGGGAGGAAACGGTGCCAATGCACCCATCCTGGCACATACTGTAGCAACATTTACTTTTTTTGTTAAGACTTTATTGAAATGCGATCAATTACATTTCATTAAGTTTTATTCACACAGCAGCGTTGTAATGCAGTAGCTTTCATGCAGAACTTTTTTTAACATACACCATTACAATATTATTCTGTGAACTGATACTTTAGGAAACAAGGCAACTTGTATTATCTTTGCATTGGGATTGTGAAAGAGACCCTATAAAAGTATTTTGAGCATTAGGCTGACAGTACTCGGAGGGCTAATCATTTTTCACTGGGGGTGAGCACTGCTGCACAAATTACAAAAGACTGATATCAAGATAGATTAAGATATATTTGCTAGCTCTGTGTAAAAACGCATTCAATCACCTAATTTTTTGCTGGTTTTGAGTACAGCTAAATAGCGATCATTCTAGACAGGGAGTCAACCTGTAAGTTCTATATCTATATCAACCTGCAGGTGTGTTCCAGTGATGCCTTTACCTACTAGTCCTTGAACAATGCCATTTTTTTTATAGCTACCATCACTTTTGATTGTTTTCATTTTTTACATTACATATAGATTGGCATTATTTACCATTTTTGTTTATTATTTTCGCTTTTCTCATAAGGCTGTCCCTGCCCTGCTTAAGCAAACATGGCAGGCAGAGACAGCAAGGTTGTAATTCAAATGCTTACAAGCAGCCATACTGTATCTCCTGAATTAATGGCAGGATAGCCTTTTTCTGCTGCCACAGATGTGGATTCCATATGGAATGATCTTGCTACGTATGTTCTTGCAATACATTACTGAATTAAAGGTAGGACAGTTAAGCATTGAATTGCTGAATTAAAGGCAGGACAGACTTTTTCTGCTGCCACTGATGTGCATTACATACAAAATTATCTTGTTATGGTCTTGTCACGCTTTGCTAACAAAAATATTCCACTTAAACCAAATGAAGCTTCTGATTTAAAAAGTATAGTTATGGATGAAAATGCAGAAAGATCTTCTATACAACTTCTTTATTGTAGTGATCACTTGGATCAAAGAAATATATGAATATTTTCTGGTTGCTAAAGCAGATATTATTCCCTTGCCTAACAAAAATTCAGAGTTTAATGAGTTTGCTTAAACAATCCATTGTGTCAGGAGCATCTTTCAGGTTCTTTTGCCACAGGACCTGATCTCCCTTCAGCTCACTTTTATGCAGTTCTCTGACTCCCAGCCTGAACATCAGTTGCTGGGTATCAGGTTCTGCTCTGGCAACAAGCCTCCCCTGCCTCTATCATTGGTGGCAGCACTGCTTTTGGGCTGCAACCTAATTTCTAGACTGTGGTTCAGCTCCACCCACCTAGCTTTCTCCATCTGACTGGCAAAAGACACTGTGAAAATTGATTTAAACGTCAAAATCCCAAGGATCTGGGCTTGTTGTAAGCTCTGTACTACACTGGTGTTGCACTCAGTTCCTGATACTCATGTTCTGACGCTGCTGACCTGTCTATGAGTCCCCCTATTGAAAAACATTCCAAGATTGACTATTTCAAGCACCACATGTATCTTCTCTGCCTCTTGTACCACTTGACCAGCAACTATAGCATTGTGTAATACGTTCTGGGGCAACCAAGTATCAGAAGCCTTCTTTCCTTGAGGGAATGGGGGCTACTACAGGTGAGGCTATAGTGTTTGACTATTGGTATTGAAATGAACAGTGCAGAATGATTTTGGCTGAATCTCCTTTTTTGCTTTGAAAAGGAAAGAAAAAATAGTATCTATTTATGCAAAGCATAAAGTGTTTAGGCAGATACTAAATAACCTACTGTTTTGTGAATTGTTAATAAAAACTTATAAAAATGTTTGTATTCAAAATAAGGGACTTATACACCTAGGTTGAATGGTAGTGCTTAATGATAATCTCCACTAATCTAGAACAGTAACTTGCGTTAGCAAAATACCATGTGACTATAAAATTATATATAGGACATATTACAGTCGTGTATACAAGTGTATAATATTTCAGATTTTCACCACGTGATACGTAAATACACTTAGAAACAGTGAAACAATATATATATATACAAACAATATATTTCCTAAAAATATTTTTTCGGAAATATATTTTTTGTATATATATATATATTGTTTCACTGTTTTTAAGTGTACTCACTTATCACGTGGTGAAAGTTTGAAATATTATACACTTGTATACATGACTGTAATATGTCCTATATATATATATAATTTTATAGTCACATGGTATTTTGCTAATGCAAGTTACTGTTCTAGATTAGTGGAGATTATCATTAAGTGCTACCATTCAACCTAGGTGTATAAGTCCCTTATTTTGAATACAAACATTTTGATATATTTTTAAAGTAGCAGCTTTAGTTTATTTAGTGTATCACTATTTGGCGCAGTGGTGGATATTTGAATTGGGGTGGAGAATTCAAATTCCAGTTTTTGTATATTTTGAATAAATACTTATATCATTTTCTGTGTTTCTCTTGTATGTCTAACTAGCTATTTTTTTATCCATTAGTAATAGCATAAAGAGTTTATAAAAAAATCGAAGATAAGGCAGAGGATACAGTCAAGCATGGTGGTGGGAGTGTTATGGTCTGGGGCTGCATGAGTGCTGCTGGCACTGGGGAGCTACAGTTCATTGAGGGAACCATGAATGCCAACATGTACTGGGACATACCGAAGCAGAGCATGATCCCCTCCCTGCAAAGACTAGGTCACAGGGCAGTATTCCAACATAAAAGTATGGTAAAATATTGCGCCAAACTTAAATAGAGTGTAGCAGCTAGCACAACAATTAGACATAAATTGTACAAAAAATAGTTAAACACAAGTGCAGCGCTCAAGTAATCAAACAAGTGTCCCTGATTTTCACATGATAACAACCCCAAACACATCTCCAAGACAATCACTGCCTTGCTAAATAATCTGAGGTTAAAAGTGATGGACTGGCCAAGCATGTCTCCAGACCTAAACCCTATTGAGCATCTGTGGGGCATCCTCAAACGGAAGGTGGAGGAGCGCAAGGTCTCTAACATCCACCAGCCCCATGATGTCATCACGGAGGTGTGGAAGAGGACTCCAGTAGCAACCTGTGAAGCTCTGGTGAACTCCATGCCCAAGAGGGTAAAGGCAGTGCTGGAAAATTGGCTGCCACGCAAAATATTGGCACTTTGGGCCCAATTTGGACATTTTCAGTTGTGGTTTAGACATTAATGGCTGTGTGTTGATTTATTTTGAGGGAGCAGCAGATTTACACTGTTATACAAGCTGTACACTCACTACTTTATATTGTAGTAAAGTGTAATTTCTTTAGTGTTGCCACATGAAAAGATATAATAAACTATTTACAAAAATGTGAGGGGTATATTTACTTTTGTGAGATACTGTATATGGAAACAGTGATGTTTCTTTTTGTACCCTTTTACCAAAAATAAATGAGCCCCAGCAGTGTCAATGGTTTTATGTTATTGAATAATTAAATAAACATCTTTCTTATTGTAATGGTTATCAATTATGAACATAATAATGATCATGACTGAGTTTGTATATCTTGTATAGCTCTTTATATGTTGAAAAGTGTCTGCATATTTTTAGAGTTAACAGGTGTACTACATTCCATGATGTTTTGAATTATTTTGTCCTCATGACATTGAAATATAGAGGGTCCCTATTTCATCTATAGAAACTTTTCTTGCAGTTCATTCTTGTCAGTTGTGTTTGTCTCTTGTTTATTTTGCCAGTGTTAAGACAATGGCAATCAGCTGAGTATACATAGTTAGTTTGTCCTGCTAACCTTGTACAAGGCCTGGCAAAAATAGAAGTAACTTGAATGTAGCGAGACTTTCCCTTAATCATAAAATGAGTTACTTTGTTGAGGCCTTACAAACATGAGACAATTCCAGCTTAACCACTTCAGCTCCAGAAGATTTTACCCCTTCATGACCAGGCCATTCTTTGCTATTAGGCACTGTGCTACTTTAACTGGCAATTGCCCGGTCCTGCAACACTGTACCCAAACAAAATTTATATATTTCAAGCTTTCTTTTGGTGGTATTTGATCACCGCTATTTTTTATTTTTTTTTGCAATATAAACAAAAAAAGATGAGAAACACAGAGATCGTTCCATGTGCACAGAGCTCTGTGTTGAATGTCAACACAGAGCTCTGGGCTGTGAATGTACACAGTTAATATGCGTATCCTGGCTGTGAATCGTTGGCCTGGACTTGCTGACAGGCTCCCGCTGTGTACAATCACAGTGTGTGCCAGCAAGGGGGCATGCATGCGTGCTCCCTAAACCTGGAAGTAGGCAGAATGTCGCTTTGCCTGCAGCAGTCGCTCGTCTGCAGTAGAATGTGGGCAGGCAGTCGCTAAATGGTTAACAAGACGTTTACCTCTCTATTTGTCTAGGTGTTGTGTAAATATGAGCATCCATTGTTCAGAGACTGGATCTAAGTTTGTCACCTTTTTCTCTGTACACATTCTGTTTGTAGAAAAACATCTCCAGCTGGAAAAAAACAGATTGTCTATGGTTTACTTTGGATGCTGGGACCTTAAGATGACCCTGTATTTTGGGGCCCATTTGGAAATCTATCATGGCTTAAAATTATCAGGGCAAGAAAGCCTAAAAAAAGAAAAGAAATGCAGTCACCACATGATTGTAAGCTGCATTATATACAATTTTTTGTCTTTGGGTTTCATATCACTTTAAGATGAGTGATCAGTTTCTCAACATACAAAGAACATATCTTTGAAGATTGAGTCAAATTAAACCTAAAATGTCTTTGTGTGGCATGTGCAAAGCAACAGAATATATGTCATTTTGGGGGGACTCATGGGCGTCCGCAGGTAGAGGCAAGAGGGGTCAAGTGCCCCCCCTGAAATCAGGGATCAGATCTTAAATTCAGCACAGTTGCGTCGCTATCGGGATGTGGGCAGCCTGCACCGGGTATCAACTACCAGTGGAGTGACACCATCAAGGTGCTGTCAACCATCAGTGTAGTGTGACTTTGGCTCTTTTCCCTGCTCAGTCCAGCAGAGAACTCAGCGGTGCTGTGACAGGAAAAAAGGCAAGCTGTCAGAGGTTTCCCCTGCTTGCCCCCCCCTTCTCCTGTCAGGGAGAAGAGACAGCAGCTTTCACCAGGTCTCCGCCCAGCTTCCTGCCCACTCCGTTCCTTCCCTATTGGCCATAACTGAGGGTCAATCAAAGGAGAATAGTAGAGGAGAGCATCATGGGACATGTAGTGCCAAAGATTGGCGGCCCCATTTTCCACAGGGAGGAGGCTACAGCTCGATCAAGAGATAGATTGAGAGACTGCAGCCTGGAAAAAAGCTGAGGGAGAGAGTGCTACAGGACAAAAACGAGGAGCGTGCTGGGTGGAAGCCAGAGAGAGAGCCACGCTGCCCAGAGACACCAGAGAGAGAGAGCCACGCTGCCCTGCGCCACCAGAAAGAGCCACACTACCCAGCACCACCAGAGAGAGAAAGACTGAGCCACTACCAGTGTACAGAAATGCTACACTACTGACCAGAGTCGCCCCTGGGGAACCCAAGGTGAGCGATCGCCCAGCCGGAGGGATCACTGCTGTAGTTTCTCTGGGTCTGGTAAGAGGGCCTGTTGGCCATTATCCATTACTTATCCTAGGGACTGTACTATGTCTGCAGTTTCTGACCATGATAATGTGATAATGACATTGTCAAAAAGGGGCGGTGCATGTATGACCCTAAAATGATGCCCCCCCCCCCCCCGAAAAAAAGTTCTGCGGACGCCCATGGGGGGACTTACTGTTTTTGTTCTGGGTATATTATGTTTATTGTTGCAGACTTTTACAATAACTATAAGCAATACAAAAGGCAAAAATGTAGCTGTGAACACCTAATGCTGTTATGTTTTGTAGCTTACAGGGTCATATCTAGCAGATAGTCCTCATTTATACACTTATGTAGCTATATGTTGCACAATACCTAATAATTACTAATTTGATAAATGTAGGCAGCTGTTGTAAAGAACCCTTGATCATAAAATTCCCCAGTGGGAACATAATATTTGTCTTAATAGCACACAGTAAGCGTACAGCTTGAATACCAGCAATATTACATTTCAAATGTCAAATTAATATTCCACGTACAGAACATTTGCAGAGGATATTTTGATTCTTACTCAACCTCAATAATTGCCTATCATCTGCAGATTCAAAATTAAAAATCTAAATGAATCCTCTGATGTCACTGTCACACAGAATGTCATTCACGCCTATTATTATTTTTTTTAATTAGTTCCGCAATTAAAGATATAGCTTTCTTTTCTTTGGGCTCTCTTCAAAGATGCTGAAGACTTTTTTATATTAAAGCCTGTGCTGCCAGATCATATATATATATATGTAGCGCTACCCCCAGTTAAGAGAGCCGCTGGTTTGTTTTGGGTCCCTGAGTACAGCTCCACCAACCCCCGGCAATTTGGCTCTACCCGCTCTGGCACAGTTAGTCAAGGGGTATGAATCTATGCACATAAAACATATCTTATACTCTAAGTGTAATGGGTATGAACTCACAAGCAGACTGCTGAAATAAGAATAACTGGCTTTACTTTGGCAGTAAGAAAAAGAAATAGCAACATGCATTTAAACATATGACTTACAATACTTTAGCAGGTCCCTGCAATATGCACTTAAACATGTACACATATATGTATCAACTAGCAATGGGGAAACGGAGCGCCAAGTGTGGCGACCGCATGCTATGCACCCCTGAGGTGCAATAAATCTATCTGCGCCTACCTAATGGACCAGGCCTGATCCCTGGTAATAGAGCTCAGTCCTTGTACTAGTACAGTGTTCTTCACCGGCAATAAATCTGTAGAGGTGGTGCACATGTAGCTTTAAATGGTGTCTTTGTAATCCACAGAAAGTAACATTGCTGCTCTGAGGTAAATTGCGCCTAGGCAGTTCAATAGGCATAAAACGTGTGTATCAATGCAGGATGAGCCTTCCGGCTCTCTCACCAATCCTGGGGTACCGTCCTCCGCTCCGGTCCCTCTAATGGCGGCTCTGGTCTCTTCAGTCACAGCCCCTGCGCTCCGGTCCTCAGCTCCGACCGATCGTCTGTAGGGAAGAGTCTCCGCTCCGCTGCTGCTGACTCTGAGGTAGAAGAGTCTCACTCCATCTGCTGCAAGGCCCAGGCTTCAGGCCTTCAGCTCCGGTCCGCACAGGTGTCTCCACTGGCTGTAGTCTCCGCGTCACACGCTCTGTCAGCAGAGGCAGGCCAGTCCTGTCAGGCCTCAGAAGAGGAAGTGTCCCAAGAGGAAGAGGCGGTCTCCGCTCTTCCTTTTTATAACCTCCCCCAGCAGCCTCTCGGGCGGAAACAAACAGCTCGGGAGCCTGGGGGATTATGGGGGATGTAGTCTTTCCCAGTAAAAGGGGTACGACCCTGCTACACACTCCCCCCACTTTGAATCTTTGGTCCCCAAAGACAGTGTTCAAACTACAAACTTTCTCGGGAACAACACTTTCACATAATTTGGACAGGGGAGCTTCCCACCAATTGGCATAAGATGGGGAGCTGTCCTGTCTACAGGTCACTTCAGTGTGGGCGACCTGTTTAACTGTGCCAGAGAGTGAGCTGGGGTTGCCCTCCACCCAATGAACAGTGGATGGGTCAGGGCTTTCAGCACTTCTCCTTGCTGTGGTAACAGAGTCCTCTGAACTTTCTCCCATCTTGGGGTAAGTTAACTTCTTGGGAGGCTTCACAACTCTGCGAGCTCTCTGCTCTCTTGGAACTTCTTCAGGAACACATTCTGGCAACATCTCTGGTTCTGGAACATCTACTTCTTGTTCTGGGTAGAGACCAGGGATATCTTCCCAGCACTCAGGCACATCACTGAATGGCACAAACTCTGTGGCTTCTGGGTTCAATGTGTTATCTTCCACATCTTCAGTAGGTGGAAGATCTATGGCAGAATTTCCTGGGGTTGAGGAAGGCCATAGCCATTCAAGTTCTCCTCTTTCTTCCTCTGGTTGGGGGTCCTGTCCACCCCTAACTTGGGATGTCTGAGACCTAGTATTAGGCCTGGGGGTATCCAGAATGGAAACAGATTCAGGTAAGTCTCTTGCTGGAGGCATTCTGACTGCTTCAGTGAGTGGGAGCAAATGATTCCTATGCCAGGTCTTCAAAGGCCCCACTCTTCCTTCTGGCTTCAACTTGTAGACAGGCAATCCTGGAAGTTTTCTACAGATGATATATGGCTCTGATCTCCATCTATCAGCAATCTTGTGTTTTCCAGGGATCCCTAGATTGCGTAACAGTACACGGTCCCCAGGCTGTAGGTCCTGTACTCTAACTTTCAAATCAAAGTTCCTCTTATTTCGGGCCCCCCTCTGGTCAGAGGCCGCTTGAGCTTTCTCATAAGCTATCTTCAGACTGCGCCTCAGTCTGTCCACATATCCTTTGTGGGAGGCAGCAGAGGCATGGTCTAAGGAAATGCCGAAGGCCAAATCCACTGGCAATCTTGCTTCTCTCCCAAACATAAGTCGGTAAGGGGAAAAACCTGTCACATCACTTGTGGTGCAGTTGTAGGCATGCACCAGAGCTGAAATGTGTTGACTCCAATGTTGCTTCTTCTCTGTTTCCAAAGTTCCCAACATGTTCAATAGGGTCCTGTTGAACCTTTCAGGCTGGGCATCACCTTGAGGGTGATATGGTGTGGTTCTAGTCTTCTCTTCTCCCAGAGAATCTAGTAGCTTCCTGATCAGGCGACTCTCAAAGTCCCTTCCTTGGTCTGAATGGATTCTCTGTGGCAGTCCATAGTGAACAAAGTACTTCTCCAAAAGTACCTTGGCTACTGTAGAGGCCTTCTGGTCCTTGGTTGGGAAAGCCTGAGCATAACGAGTGAAATGGTCGGTTACCACCAGAACATTTCCCAATCCACTCAAATCGGGTTCAAGGCAGAGAAAATCAATGCATACCAGATCCATTGGGCCTTGACTCTGTAGGTGGCCCATTGGGGCAGCTTGATGGGGTAAAGTCTTTCTCTGAATGCATCTTGCACAGGAATGGCAATACTCCTCCACTTCGGCCCTCATGCAGGGCCAATAAAACCGGTCTCTGACAAGTTGGAAGGTTCTCTCTGCTCCCAAGTGACCATGCTGGTCATGTAAGGCAATCAGCACAGTCTCTCGATGCTTCTCTGGGAGAAACAACTGCCACTTGTCTTCTGGGCCATCAGAGGGGCCCCTTCGGTAGACTACCCCCTGATTCACCTGCAACTTGTCCAACTCTCTCCTCAGTAGGCGAGCTTCTTTAGAAGGGTGAAGGCGAAGTCCCTCTGGACTCTTGTCTTCCAGGGCTTCCAGGACCAATTTCCCCATGGGATCTTCCAATTGGTCACACCTTAGCTCCTTCTTGGACAGCTTCGGTAGACACTCTTCTGCTAGTTGAGTTACCCCACAGTAACACTTTGGGACTCCCACTGTGGTAACTCCTACCTCTTCAGCTCTGGATCCTCCTCTGGCTTGGAGTTCAGCCCCCTGACAAAGGGCTCGCACTCCATCTGGTGCCACTTGGGTCCAGTCTTCCCAATCACTGACCATGACATGGGATCTTCGGGACAGGGCGTCTGCATCCCTATTTCCAGCCCCTGGTCTGTACTTGAGGCTGAAATTGAATCCAGACAACGCCGCCAACCATCTGTGTCCAGTTGCATCCAGCTTGGCGGTGGTGAATAGATAGGTCAAGGGGTTGTTATCTGTCTTTACAGTAAACTCGGCCCCATACAAATAGTCTCTCAGTTTGTCAACAACTGCCCATTTGAGGGCTAAGAACTCCAACTTGTGGGTGGGATAGTTCTTCTCGGAGGGGGTCAGGCTCCGGCTCACATAGGCCACTGGTCGTAGCTGGTCTTCATACTCCTGGTAGAGTACTCCACCTAGGCCCTCATGGCTGGCATCAACATGTAGCTCATAGGGTCTAGTGGGATCAGCGTAGGCCAAAACTGGGGCTGTGGTGAGACTTCTCTTCAAGGTTCTGAAAGCCTCTTCACACCTTGAGTTCCATTGGTCTTGGACCGACTCACCGGACCTCCTAGGCCCCAATCCATCTTCCTCTCCTTCTGTCTTGAGCAGCTCGTTGAGGGGTTTGGCAATGCGGGCAAACCCATCCACAAACCTGCGGTAGTAGGAGCAGAACCCCAAGAAAGACCGAAGTTCTGTAACTGTTGTGGGCCTTGGCCACGAAGTAACTGCCTCCAACTTCTCAGGGTCTGTAGCCACTCCTTTTTCAGACACTATGTGTCCCAGATAGTTCACAGAAGACTGATAGAACCGACACTTCTCTGGAGAAAGTTTAAGTCCCTCTTCACTGAGCCTCTTCAGTACTTTCTCCAATCTGGCTTCATGTTCTTCCAAAGTCTTTCCAAAGACAATGACATCGTCCAGGTACACAAGGACTTCTATGAGGTTCATGTCTCCAACTGTCCTTTCCATTAGGCGTTGAAACGTAGCAGGAGCTCCAGATAGGCCCTGAGGCATCCTGTTGAACTCAAAGAATCCCACTGGGGTTATGAAGGCAGTCTTTTCTCTGTCTTCTGGATGCATGGGGATTTGGTAATACCCACTCTTGAGGTCCATCACACTGAACCACTTAGCTCCAGATAAACTCTGCAAGGCATCTTCTATCCTTGGCGTGGTGTACTGGTCAGGAATGGTCCTCCTGTTGAGAGTTCTGTAGTCAATGCAGAGCCTCAATGACCCATTCTTCTTCCTGACTACCACAATTGGGGAGGCATAGGGGCTTCTGGACTCCCTAATCACTCCCGTCTTCTTCAATTCCGCAAGCTGCTCCCTCAGATCCTCCAGATCTGCTAGCGGGACTCGCCTCACTCTCTCTCTGAATGGCTTGTCCTCTTGCATGCGGATTCGATGGGTGGCACTCCTCGCACACCCCACATCAAACTCATCTTTAGAGAAAATCTTCTCCCATCTGGTCAGCTGGGCCTTGGCTCTCTCTTTCCAAGCTCCAGGTAGGTTTGGGTTTTCCATGGAGAGTTTCTTCCAAACATCTTCTCCTTCACCCGTCCCCTTCACTTCTGACCAGCCAACTGGGACAGCAGGACTCACCTGTCCCAGAAGCATCCTGGCAGGGATCTCCACGGGCTGCTCCGTGGGGTTCCTCACACTGACAGGGACTCTTCCTCTAGCCTTCTTCAGGTCCTTCAGTGAAATTACTTCTGGTATCACCTCCAGACCTGAGTGACCCTCCATTGGGTCGGGTTCCAACATTACAAAGGGGCCAGGCTGCTCCCAAGTAAGTTTCACCGTGGCTCTCATGCAGGTCACCTCTCCAGGCTGTAACACTGCTCCTTCTTTTCCAAGCCTCCATACCCTTCCTATCCCCTCACTTGGGGTCTTCTGCTCTAGGACCAACCGCTGGTAGGCTGCCTTCAGCATGGGATGGATCTTGGGAGTTGAAAGATTCTCTTTCTTCACCAGGGGGTCAGAAGCCTTCTGACTAGGTCCGTGTTCGTCCCTATAATCAGGGACGTCTTGCTGGTTCCTGGTGGGCGGGGACACACCACTGCTAAGGTGTCGAACACTTCAGACTTCCCAGCTACGGATGGGTCAAACGTCAACCGTATGGGTAGGTATCCATCATAGGGGAAACTCTGAGTTCCCAATCCCCTTATCTCCAACTCTTCTATCTTCTGTATTGGCAGATGACTCAGGTATCTGTCGTAGAAGTCCCTGTACAATAGGGTCACTTGTGCTCCAGTGTCTAGGAGGGCCTTCGTGTACACTCCTTCCACCTGGATGGGTACAGTAGGGGATGGACCAACTAGCTCTTCCGGGTAAGGCCTAGTTGATGCTGTCCTCTTCTTGGGACTCTCTGCTTTACCAGCACTGGATTTGCGCTCAATCCTTTCTTGAGCCTGGTATGCATTAATTTTCTCCCTCTTAGTGGGAGTGTGAACCCGTTGAGGGACATTGTTATCTCTCACTTTGAAGAGTTCTCGCTTGGGGGTGCTGTGTCTCTTCGGAGGGGTCTTGCCCCCTTTCTCTGGAGTGCACCTTGGTTGAGGATCCCTGGGCCCCTTTTGAGGGGTTTGATCTCCTCGCTTTCTCTTCCTGTTGTGCTTCTTGGAGCTCACTGAAGGTGATGGGCACCCGGTTGACTCCTTCACCGGGGCCCTTTGGCGTTTCCCGCCGGCTGGCGGCTTTCTGTTTTCTTCTTCTTGGGACTGGAACATACAGCTGCAATATGACCAATTCCTCCACAATTAAAGCAAATCATCTCACCGTAGTCAGGTGGGGATGCTGGTGCTGGGACAGCTGGAAACAATTCCCTCCTGCTTGTTTCTTTCTTGGGACTGGGCGTCTCTTTCGCCACTAGAGACGTCAGTATCTCCATCATCTGGGACATCTGCAACTTCAGGGCATCTACCTCTGTGTCTCTTTCAGGGGTTAAGGCCGTCCTGACCGTGGCCACTGGAAGTTTTGTAGACCCCATCACTTGCTTTTCCCTTTTCTCTTCCAACATGGCCTCTTCTTCTCTGACCATTCGGATGAGGTCAGGGTAGTCCAGGCTCTTCCCATCCTGCCGGGTGCGTAGAATTAGTGCGACAGGGTCCAGGGGTTGGGCTCCCCTCATCACCTGCTGGGCACGGGCTTCATCTACCTTCCCTGGATCTATCCCCTTCTTCAGGATAATCCTATGCAGGATCTTGTCTATGCGTCCCATGTACTCTGACAGCTTCTCCCCTGTCTTCTGGTAACAGTGTTCCAGTTGATAGGTAAGTTCTGTGACTTTTTCTGTCCCACCAAACACACCTTCCAGGATGTCTATGTAGTCCTGGGCAGTGCAATCCTTTTTGCTTGTCTTCAGATTGCGTATGGCCTCTAAGGCAGGTCCTTTTAGGCTCTCAACAATCCTTTGCTTCTTTCTGCCTTCTGAGACCTCCCATTCTTCTAGGGCCTGCGTGGCACCATCTAACCACTCTTCAAATCCCTCTTCTCCCGAGGGTACAGGTGTCCTCCCTGAAAACATCCGGAGTTTCCTGTATCCCGACATTGGGTAATCCCCGGGGTCTCTTCTGCACTGAGTCACAATCTCCCCTAGGACAGCACACAGTTCTGCACTAAGGGTAGTCTGTGCGGGGCTTTCCGCGCCCTTCTGCTCTTCCTTCTTTGGGGATAGAATGGCTTTCATAGGAGAACCTTCTCCCTTGCGCGGCAGCGCATGCAGCAATTGGTAGGCCTGACCATTCAGTGCCTGTATGCTTTGGCTCCTGAACTGCTCTGGAGTCTCTTCCTTCCATTCTATTAAGGCGTATGTGTACCCAGCATCATTTCTCATGTCCATTATCCATGACTTCTGGCATGGGGATAATGACATTATGAGCTGCTTGACTGCCTCTCTCTGCCACATCCCTGGCAGTTCAATGACTGCTGCTGCGGCTGGGTCAGCGGCCCATGTTGCGGACCACCGTCCACTTCTATTGGGTCCATGCCGGTACCTTCTGGCGGCTTTTCCCGCTGACTCAGGATCCCGGATTACGAGCCCCCACGTGTAGCGCTACCCCCAGTTAAGAGAGCCGCTGGTTTGTTTTGGGTCCCTGAGTACAGCTCCACCAACCCCCGGCAATTTGGCTCTACCCGCTCTGGCACAGTTAGTCAAGGGGTATGAATCTATGCACATAAAAATATCTTATACTCTAAGTGTAATGGGTATGAACTCACAAGCAGACTGCTGAAATAAGAATAACTGGCTTTACTTTGGCAATAAGGAAAAAGAATAGCAACATGCATTTAAACATATGACTTACAATACTTTAGCAGGTCCCTGCAATATGCACTTAAACATGTACACATATATGTATCAACTAGCAATGGGGAAACGGAGCGCCAAGTGTGGCGACCGCATGCTATGCACCCCTGAGGTGCAATAAATCTATCTGCGCCTACCTAATGGACCAGGCCTGATCCCTGGTAATAGAGCTCAGTCCTTGTACTAGTACAGTGTTCTTCACCGGCAATAAATCTGTAGAGGTGGTGCACATGTAGCTTTAAATGGTGTCTTTGTAATCCACAGAAAGTAACATTGCTGCTCTGAGGTAAATTGCGCCTAGGCAGTTCAATAGGCATAAAACGTGTGTATCAATGCAGGATGAGCCTTCCGGCTCTCTCACCAATCCTGGGGTACCGTCCTCCGCTCCGGTCCCTCTAATGGCGGCTCTGGTCTCTTCAGTCACAGCCCCTGCGCTCCGGTCCTCAGCTCCGACCGATCGTCTGTAGGGAAGAGTCTCCGCTCCGCTGCTGCTGACTCTGAGGTAGAAGAGTCTCACTCCATCTGCTGCAAGGCCCAGGCTTCAGGCCTTCAGCTCCGGTCCGCACAGGTGTCTCCACTGGCTGTAGTCTCCGCGTCACAAGCTCTGTCAGCAGAGGCAGGCCAGTCCTGTCAGGCCTCAGAAGAGGAAGTGTCCCAAGAGGAAGAGGCGGTCTCCGCTCTTCCTTTTTATAACCTCCCCCAGCAGCCTCTCGGGCGGAAACAAGCAGCCCGGGAGCCTGGGGGATTATGGGGGATGTAGTCTCTTCCCCTAAAAGGGGTACGACCCCGCTACATGTATAGTGTATTGTGTGTGTAGTGTATAGTGTATTTTGTGTAGTGTATAGTGTATTTTGTGTAGTGTATAGTATATTTTGTGTAGTATATAGTGTAGTGTATAGTGTATTTTGTGTAGTGTATAGTGTATTGTGTGTAGTGTATTGTGTGTAGTGTATTGTGTGTGTAGTGTATTGTATGTAGTGTATTGTGTGTGTGTGTGTGTGTGGGTGGTGTATTGGTCTGTGGATAGAGTATTGTGTGTAGTGTGTAGTGTATTGTGTATTGTGTGTGTGTGTGGTGTATTGGTCTGTGGGTAGAGTATTGTGTAGCGGTCAGTATGTAGTGTATTGTGTAGTGGTCTGTGGGTAGTGTATTGTGTGTGTGTAGTGTATTGTGTGTGTGTGTGTGTGGGTGGTGTATTGGTCTGTGGATAGAGTATTGTGTGTGTGTGGTGTATAGTGAATTGTGTGTAGTGTATTGTGTGTGTGTGTGGTGTATTGGTCTGTGGATAGAGTATTGTGTGTGTGTGTGTGGTGTATAGTGAATTGTGTGTAGTGTATTGTGTGTGTGGTGTATTGGTCTGTGGGTAGAGTATTGTGTAGCGGTCAGAATGTAGTGTATTGTGTAGTGGTCTGTGGGTAGTGTATTGTGTGTGTGTGTGTGTGTGTGTGTGTGTGTAGTGTATTGTGTGGGTGGTGTATTGGTCTGTGGATAGAGTATTGTGTATAGTGTACTGTGTGTGTAGTGTATTGTGTGTGTGTGGTGTATTGGTCTTTGGGTAGAGTATTGTGTAGCGGTCAGTATGTAGTGTATTGTGTAGTGGTCTGTGGGTAGTGTATAGTGTATTGTGTAGTAGTGTAGTGGTCAGTGGATAGTGTAGTTTTTGTCGTAGTGGTCAGTATAGAAATCAGGTAGGGTGGTGTGTTGTGTAGTGGTCAGTGGATATAGTGTAGTATATTGTTTTTTAGGGCCCCTGTACACTGTATTGCCCAGGGGCCTATAATGCTCTTAAGATGGCCCTGATATATATACACATACACACACACATACACACACTTACATACATACACTTACCAGCCACTTTATTAGGTATACCTTGCTAGTACCGCTTTGGACCCCCCTTTGCCTTCAGAAGTGCCTTAATTCTTCATGGCATAGATTCAACAAGTTAGAATCACACAGTTTCTGCAGATTTGTCGGCTGCACATCCATGATGCAAATCTCCTATTCCACTTCATCCCAAAGGTGCTCTATTGAATTGAGATCTGGTGACTGTGGAGGCCATTGGAGTACAGTGAACTCATTGTCATGTTCTAAAAACCAATTTGAGATGATTTCAGCTTTGTGATATGGTGCATTATCCTGCTGGAAGTAGCCATCAGGAGATGGGTACACTGTAGTCATAAAGAGATGGATATAGTCAGCAACAATACTCAGGTAGACTGTGGCATTTAAACAATGCTCAATTTGTACTAAGCGGCCCATAGTTTGCCAAGAAAATATCCCCCACACCATTACACCACCACCACTAACCTGAACAGTTGATACAAGGCAGGATGGATCCATGCTTTCATGTTTACACCAAATTCTGACCCTACTATCTGAATTTCGCAGCTGAAATCGAGACTCGTCAGACCAGGCAATGTTTTTCCAATCTTCTATTGCCCAATTTTGGTGAGTCTGTGCGAATTTTAGCCTGTTTTCTGTTCTCAGCTGACAGGAGTGGCACCCAGTGTGGGTTTCTGCTGCTGTAGCCCGTCTGCTTCAAGGTTTTTATGTGTTCTATGTGTTGTACATTCATAAATGGTATTTTACATACCTTGGTTGTAACAAGTGGTTATTTGAGTTACTGTTGCTCTATCATCTTGAACCTCTGACCTCAGACATAAGCAAGGCATTTTCATCCATACAACTTCAGCTCACTGGATATTTTCTCTTTTTCTGACCATTCTCTGTAAACCCTAGAGACCGTTGTGCGCAAAAATCCCAGTAGATCAGCATTTTTTAAATACTCAGACCAGCCCATTTAACACCAACAACCATGCCACATTCAAAGTCATTTAAATTCCAGATATACAGTATATAGTTTGTCTGACTCCTTTTAAATTATTTCTGTATGATATAATAAACCGAATCTTATGTACTTTCTGATTCTCCAGTAATCTTATTCTCTCCATTCAATATGGTTTTCAGTTACTGGAATCCTCTTGTTGCCTTGTAAAAGAAGAGTTTATACCTTAAAGTGGATGTAAACTCAACACTCACCTAGTATAAACTAATGGCACAGTATTAATGTATATATACTTTACATGCAAGTGTCCTGCATGTATCCCTACCTTGCAAATGCCCCCCCCCCCCCTTCAGCAGTAGGAGCCACACAAAACTCAAGACTCCCCGTCCATCTTTACACTGTCCTACTCTCCTATTCCTGAGTTTTAAGTAACATCCAGTCAACATTCAGGAAAGGCACCACATGACTTCAGCATGCCCAATCATGTTGAGGTGTGGAGCAGCCAATCCTGGGAGAGCTGAAGAAAGGAGGGGGGATGTGAAGCTGGAATCGTAACACTCTCTCTCTCTCATGCCATGCATGAGATAAAGAAATCAGATGAGTAGAGGATGTGGCGAAACAATACAAACTTATCTGTGTGTAGTTTTTTATCTTGCTAAAAAAACACAAGAGGGTTGCTCAGAGCTGGATTAACTCTCTGTGGCAAGACTGGGCACAGATGACTTGAAATCCTCTACTGTACCAGGTAGAAGTCTTCATTAAAAATATTTTCTTTTCAGGTTTACATCCACTTTAATTGTGGAACTGAATGCTCCTATCTTTTACAGCCAAAGAAGCTGCTATATTAGCATCTGTCTGATCTTCAGTTGCCATTCTGGTACACATATAATAATTTAAAGCACCAACCATTTTATGCCCTGACATTTCTTTTGAGAGCACAAGCAACCATGGCTGTTATAAGTAACGGCTTGCCTTGAATGTAACTGTTTTGGAAACAGTTAAATCAGTGTATTTAGTTCTGCTTTACGTGTTTGCACATAGGAATGTAACCCAGATAATCTGAGTCCTAAAATGCCCTTTGATGTTATTTTGAGATTGTCCTTGTGTGTACTATAGCCAAACCTCATTGACATATCATCCAACAAAAAATATTTTTAAGCTTTGGGTTATGCATATTCCATATATAAGAGATATGTATTCATTTTGTATTGTGTCACCTAAGTATTTCATTTTTAACTTACTGAGGTTTTTATTTGTGCTTTTATATGGAGTACTGAATATTGGCCAATAAAGTACATTTGTCTTCTATTTTCCACTTTTAAAAGTCCTGCCTTAGGTAATGTGCCAGAAAGAAAAGTCTCTTATTTTGTGCTACTTAGATTCTTGTTTCACTTTTCACTAAAGGCTTAAACATAGGAGAATCATTTGCAATAATGTGAAAGTATGCACAGCTTGTTTTATATAGCAAACTTAGCTCTCAGTTTGTCCTCCCCCAGCATTGACAGTTCCATGCTGTTAGGGTGCCCCTTCCCCAAGCAGATGAAGCAAGATTACCCAAGAGTGTAAGCACCCTACTGACAATGGAGAATGGTGTTGTTGCATGCTGGTTCACAGACCTGTGCTACAGTGTGGATACAGTGCACTAAATATTAGGCAAAGAGTAGTCAGAATCTGGCAGAGGTCTAGGGCAGGCAGCAGACAGGAGAGTGGTAAGACTCAGGCAAAGGATGTGGGCAAGCAGCAGGCAAGGGAGTGGTCAGGCTCAAACAGAAGTCCTGGGAAGGCTGTAGCCAATAAGTAGTCAGATCAATACAGGTCAACAAGGAAATAATCTGAAATTATAATAAGAAGTATAACATATTTATTTCACATAAAGCAGGGCAGCTGGCAAGAAGACACAGCACCAGTCCTTTCCAGAGCTAAATACATACATGTTTAAATACACCTGTGGTTTAGAGGACTCATTAAGCATCTTTTCAGGGAGCTCTCAAATTACAGGTAATGGTACTGATCATAGGTGTACACACAAGCTGTGTAGGGTCCCTGGGCACACCCTAAGCAACTCCATGTGCATTAGCATTATCACCACTGGCAGAGCTTCAGTGGTTACAGGGGTTGCAATAGCAACCATTCCCATGCTCCAGGGGGCCCGTATGGCCTCCCTGTCACAATATGTTTTGTCAGTTGAGGAAAGTGGAAAGATAGTGCTGGAAAGTGGAAAGATAGTGGTGGACCAGAAGGGTTATCTTACCGGTGTTATTATCTTAAGGTATTGGTGTAAATGATCTGGTTCCTGAGCAGGCAGCTTCTACATGCCATAGGAATTCCACAGTCTCCTTGGCTTGTAGTGTAATGAACCAAGAGATTAAATTGAAGCGCCACACAATTTCTAGGAGGTCCAAATACAACTTTATTCCATTAAAAGTCAGGAGTATAATCCAAAAAATATCCAACTCATTCCAGGGGGGGGGGGGGGGGGGGGGGGGGTTACAAACGCCCTTTCATCGGGGCTAGAAAGAACATATCAACCGGATATTGATACAGTATTCTCTCCATAGGGTCATAATTAAAACCAAATAGTTAATTGTAAAGGGAATGTCTTTTGTCAGTGTTTTAATTTGCTTGCTGTGCTAGTCTGATGCTGTGCCATTATCCTGCTCCAGATCTTGGTCTTGCCCTAGCCCTGCATCTTGTACCCTGCTACATCTGCTCCCCTTGTTCCTGTATCTAGTCCTTATCCCCCCCTCCTTGTGTTTCTGGTATTCCCTGTTACCCGTATTCTTCATCTTGTATATATTTATTGTACATATTGTATATAGTTTGTTTGTTAGGCTGTTTTTAGTATATGGTTGTAGCTCACTTGTATCTTCATGTTTGCTTGTTTCCTGTCTGGTGTGTGGATGTCTTTTGTTTTATTATTAATACATTTACTTCACTGTATATAGTCTGATGTCAGTTTCTAGGTGTAGCCACATAGATCTGACCCTCTCTGCTGCTGAATCCTGACATGGGGAAACTGTTTATAGCATATTTTTAGAGAATTGGTTTCTGGTGCAGTCTGTTATACTTACCCAGGGGTATAGTTACATCCTGCTGCGGGGGATAGGATAGTTTGGAGTTGGGAACTGCACCTGGAGCACTGGATAACTGGTAATTTACACCAAACAAGTGATACCAGTTATAGAGGAGCACACAGATGGTTTCTGACCAATACATACAAAAGCAGACACCTTGTGGTCCCTAGTCTTAGACTCAATTTTAGATATAAAAATTTTGAAATAACTGACAGATGTACAATAATCATTAAGTGCATTTAGTAATGTAATTAGCAAAAAATAAATGTTTAATTTTTAATTAAATGTCCTTATATAATCCTTTACAATGGATGCCTAGAAGCATTGTAGGACAGTAGGAAACAGTAAAGGAAGACCTGATGCATTCAGCCAGTTTTCGTATGCAAAAAAAATAATCAGATGGATCAAGGCAACCTAACATGAAAATTTTATCTATAACGCTACTGTTGAGATGGTGGTAGGTTAACAAATTATGTGGTAGACAGTGAGGTAGATTTATATAGGCAAATAGGATGTTTACTTTTCAACCCCCAATGGTCTTAAGAACCCTGCACAATATTAGTGTTGGGGTAAAATTCTGCTAACTTTTTATTGGGTATTTTGCAAAGTGAATTTCTTTCACATACACTAAACTAAAGAAAATCCCCCTTGTAAAAGGGAAAACCCCCTTAAAAAGTGAACAGTGAAGTGCACAACCCCATTGTATCAGAGGAGGAGCTTGATCATTTATATGTAGGTTTTAGTCAGCAACATTATCTATTCTATTCTAGTGGGAGATCAGTTTTGATGTTTTTTTAAAAAAGAGTTTAAAATGCTACAATTTTACAGTGATATTTATTAATTGTTTGTGTTTTAAGACATCACTGTGAAACACACATTACAGTAATTGAGCAAGGTAATTAATAAACATTACGTTTTGACTCTTGAATACTTATCTCAATTTGGGAGCATCGTTTTAGCACTTCATATATATACAGTATGTGTGAAATATAATCAACTTTATGCCTGCCTATTTATTTACTTGTTACAATAACAACAAATATTTTGGGACAAAATTAACTGTATGGAAATGATGAGTCAACCATCTTTACAAGCAAATATAATATGTTGCATAATACAGCATATATAGAGTATGATATGAAACTGATGGCTGACTTATGCATTGCACAGTATGTAAGCTCTTATTCCTTGCTAATGAACATCACAGTCTTCTGTGCAGTCTGCCATGGAGCTCAATTCTTTTAGGATGCATGGGTGTATGCCATCTGGTTCAGGTGCTTTATTCACCTTTATTCTGTCTAAATATGTCTGGACCATATCAATTTTGACCCATTGTGGATCATTTGGGGCTGTGTCAATACCATCCCCATTATGGACATGAGCTGAAGAAGGTATTTAATAAATGTGCCTTCTCTTTGACCCAAGTCACCCAATCTATATTATTTTTTAAAGGGCCTACATGCTCAGACCTAACCTTTTTACTATTATTATATTTGAAGAATTTTTGGGGGTTTGTTCTACTATCTTTTGCAATTTGTCATTAATTTTAAATTTTTGTGGCCTTGATTTCTTTTTTACATATTCTATTATATTCTTAGTAACATTTAAACAATGATAATCTTACTTCATTCTTATATTTTTTAAAAGCTCTTTCTTATTATTTATAACTTTTTTAACTTTGACCGTGAGCCACATAGGTTTTCTATTTAGCCTTTTAAACGTGTTGCCCATGGGCATATATTTTGCAGTGTGTTCACATACAGTCTTTTTGAAGAATTCCCATTTCTGTTCTGTGTTCATTGGTGCCAATATTTCCCCCCAGTCTAATGCAGCGTACACACGATCGCAGATTCCGACAAAAAAAATCCATGTTTTTTTATAACGGAATTACGCTCAAACTTGTCTTGCATACACACGGCCACACAAATGTTGTCAGAAATTCTGAACGTCAAGAACACAGTGACGTACAACACATACGACGAGTTGAGAAAAATGAAGTTCAATAGCCAGTGTGGCTCTTCTGCTTGATTCCGAGCATGCGTGGAATTTTGTGCGTCGGAATTGTGCGTCGGAATTTCCGACAACAGATTCTGTTGTCGGAAAATTTGAGATACAGCTCTCAAATTTTGTTTGTTGGAAATTCCGACGGAAAATGTCAGATGGAGCCTACACAGGGTTGGAAATTTCCAGCAACAAGCTCTTATCGAACATTTGTTGTCGGAAAATCCGACCGTGTGTACGTGGCATAAGCCTTGGAGAGTAGCCCTTATCTTTGGAAAATGGTCTTTCTTAAAGTTAAGTTTATATTTCCAGTATGTGCTTGCTGCATACAGCTTACATTAAATTAAATCATGTTATGGTCACTGCTAGCCAGATGTTCATATATATGAACATTAGTAATAAGCTGTGCATGGTTTGAGATTATCAGGTCCAGCAGAGAATCATTCCTAGTCGGGGCATTTATGAACTGTACCATAAAATTGTCTTGTAATAGGTTTACAAATTTTTGCCCTTTAACTGTTCCTGCAGTGGCAATACTCCAGACAATTCCTGGGTAGTTAAAATCCCCCATTATTATCACCATCCTAGCCCTTGCAGCCCTTTCTATCTGTGCAAGGAACTGAGTCTCCACCTCATCATTAAAGAAGAAGTAAAGCCTATTTAAAAAAAAAAAGAAAAACGGAACCTGCAAGGCAAAGGCATAATGAGCTAGTATGCATAGCATAGAATAAGTAAAGGAATTTTCGCGCAAATGGTTAATTGGTAAAGGGTTAAAAAATGGTTAAAATGGGTGCACTAGTGAATATGGCTATACTAGTAGTGTCACCAACGAAAGTACATGATCTGGAGGTTGTGTATAAAATAAAAATAATAATAACTCTCGGATGCGACTAAATCACAGAGATCACAAATAGGTGCAAATATTGTGGAAACGCAGCAATAGTGACAAATGTCTAAAATGGTAAATACCCAGTGTTGGTAAACATAATAGTAAATAGTATATCATATATAATATAAAATATATAAAAGTGAACCGCATATGTGTTATAAAAAGGTGAATCGCATATGTGGTATAAAAGGTGAATCGCATAAAAATACCATAAAACAATAATAAGACAAAGTATCAGGAAGCGTATATAAAAAATAATAATTAATGTGTGGTGCATGTGGGTGTGCTATAAACACTAAAAATAAATCCAAAGAGGGCGTGTATGTGTCACATAATGTACACAGGGGCTGTGTGTGAATAAGGAATGTTCGTAGTGATTAAAGTCCAGTTATGCTCCAAATTTAAGTCGGATGTTGCCGAGCATATATTCTATATGATCATTAAGATTTTCCTTAACGGTCATCTATAGTTGAATTATCCTAGATCGGTCTCGCTAGTCTCTCACCTTAGGTAGTAATACATATCGCCTTTCTGGGGTATTCTGTACCCCCCGAATATCGATATCCAGAACTCTACTGTGCCTCAGGGATCTTGAGCATACGTTTTTGTGGAGTGTCCCTTGTCTTCCCTGTCGGGTCTGGTGGATGATCCGGTCCAGTCTTTCTCCTTTTTGGTCTCTCTGGGTTATGTATCTACAGTGCTAATAGTCACTGGCTCATCATGACATAACACCAGGGGAAGTAAGAGGGGGAAGGGGACAAACAAGCCTCCACTAGTGTAGTAAAATTAAAAACCAAAGGGTCAATTTATTAAACAAACGATGTACTCGTACATTTAAAAGGTTAAAAACTGGCATAAAAGAGTAAAGAACTTCACCGGCGTTCTCAGCGCCTCCTCGCGTCCTGTTCTCCTAGTCCTTTTTATATACGCTTCCTGATACTTTGTCTTATTATTGTTTTATGGTATTTTTATGCGATTCACCTTTTATACCACATATGCGATTCACCTTTTTATGACACATATGCGGTTCACTTTTATATATTTTATATTATATATGATATACTATTTACTATTATGTTTACCAACACTGGGTATTCACCATTTTAGACATATGTCACTATTGCTGTGTTTCCACAATATTTGCACCTATTTGTGATCTCTGTGATTTAGTCGCATCCGAGAGTTATTATTATTTTTATTTTATACACAACCTCCAGATCATGTACTTTCGTTGGTGACACTACTAGTATAGCCATATTCACTAGTGCACCCATTTTTAACCATTTTTTAACCCTTTACCAATTAACCATTTGTGCGAAAATTCCTTTACTTATTCTATGACTTTTTAGTGTATTTGTGAACACTGTTCATTTTTGCTGCATACCAATACGTTTATTATTTTAATAATTGACCTTAATTACTCATAGTAGCGCCAGGGACCTACTTATACAGTATGCATAGCATACTAGCTCATTATGAATAACTTACCTGAAAACGAAGCCCCCGAAGCGACCCTCGTCCACGACCTCCGCCGCCGCCATCAAACCCGGAGTGACTTCCGGGTCTCGCCGCTCCAGCGCTGTCATTCGCTGGAGCGGCGATGACGTCACTCCCGCGCATGCGCACAAGAGCAGCATATCGCAGTGATCGCGGAATGCTCAGTGCACCTGAGCGCCGCTGTCTACGGCGCATGCGCCGTAGATAGCGGTGCCTTTTCTTTTCTAAATATCTCCTAAACCATGTAGGTTTACGAGATATTTATTGGACCTACAGGTAAGCCTTAATCTAGGCTTATCTGTAGGTCAAAGTGGTTTGTAAGGGTTTACAACCACTTTAACACTGGGTGGCCTATAACAAACTCCAATGATTACCTTTGTAGTATGCACACCCATGTGCAGTTCCACCCATAATACTTCAGCCTCATCACACTCTCCATCAACTAGGTCCTCATTCACACCTGCTTTGAGATCACTTATGCACGCTGATGTATTTCTGTTTTTGGTGCTAAGGTATTTTTTACATGAACAACCTCTGCATAGCAAACTACCACATAACGGTAGTTTTCCTTTGTTTACTAATGGTTTATATATATATATATATATATATATATATATATATATATATATATATATATATATATAACTTCTACAAATCTTTCTTAAAGCTGAGCTTTACCAATATCAGTTTTATAGATTGTAAGCTCTAATGAGCAGGGCCCTCTGATCCCTCCTGTATTGATTTGTATTGTAAGTGTACTGTCTGCCCTCATGTTGTAAAGCGCTGCGCAAACTGTTGGCGCTATATAAATCCTGTATAATAATAATAACAATAAATGTTCTTTAACAGAATAAAATATGTTGCACATTAATAATTATGCTACCAAAATTAATGTATGTTGTCTCCAGCATTGCTCCTGTCTTTTTTTTGCTGGAGGCCACCATTTTATTAAAGCACAGAGCAGTCACTTCCTTATTAAAAACTTTCCCCCTCTCCTTAGGCAGCCCATACATTAGTCAGTTTTTTGTTCAACCAGCAGGTTGAATGAAAAATAACAGATCCGATTTCCACATCCACACATTTAAGGTGGATGGGGAACCTGCCTCGATGAGGGGGGAATCTGAAAACATGATTTTACAGAAATGGTCCTTGCTGAACTGGCTGAATTTAGATTCAAGTAGATTCACTTTTTAGATTTGCAACACTTTGCTTATTACATGCCTATTAGTGTTGGGTGAATGGTTCAGCTCAAGCATGAGTTTGGGACAATTATTGTCTGTCTCCCCCGTTTGGGGAACACCCAAATTTGCAGGGTGTTCTGCTGGTGTTCGCCCTGCAAAACGTCCTGCAAAACGTCCTGCAATACACTGTGTGGCACAGTAAAAGCTGGTTGTTAAGGAGCGGGGCCAGGAAGCCGGCCATGGCCTCCTTAATAACTGATAAGTCATCAGCTATCAATGGGCTTCCCCGGTGACAGCTGAAAAAAAAAAACCTTTGCGTCTGGTATGGATTTTAAAGGGAACCCCACGGCAATTTTTGTTTTTTAAAATGGCGTGGGGTCCCCCCAAAATCCATACCAGACCCTTATTCGAGCATGCAGCCTGGCAAGTCAGGAAGATGGGGGGACGAGCAAGTGCCCCCCTCCTGAACCATACCAGGCCACATGCTCTCACCATGGGGGAGTGCTTTGTGAAAAGGGGGGACAAGGGTCTCTTTCCCACAACCCTGGGCTGTGGTTGTGGGCATCAGCAGGCGGGGGGACTTATCGGAATCTGGAAGCCCCCCTTAGCAAGGGGGCCCCCAGATCCCGATCCCCCTTATGTGAATGAATATGGGGTATATAGTACCCCTACTCGTTCACCAAAAAAGTGTCAAAATAAATAAAACAGTAGACAGGTTTTTGACAATTACTCCCCGATATTAATTCATCATCAATCATAGACAATCATAGACAGATTTTTGGTCTAGGAGTTCTTTACCATTGCACTACTTCAAGTGCTCCAAAGCAATGTTTTGGGCCCCAACGAGCCAGCAGAATGTTTAGCAGAGGTGTGTTACTGATAGCTGACTGCTGCTGTAGTAACCACCTATAGGTCTTCCCCTTAGCTGTGTAGGTTTAGGAAAGAGGTGGACTATTACATTTCATTTTCACTATTTGCAGCCTGTTAAATACACTGTATTGCCAAACGTATTGGGATATATGCGTATTGGGATGAACGCACATGAATTTTAGTGGTATCCTAGTCTTAGTCTGTAGGGTTCAATATTGAGTTGGCCCACCCTTTGCAGCTATAACAACCTTAACTCTTCTGTGAAAGGCTGTCCACAAGATTTAGGTGTGCCTATGGTAATGTTTGACCATTCTTCCAGAAGCGCATTTGTGAGGTCAGGCACTGATGTTGGATGAGAAGGACTGTCTCGCAGTCTCCGGTCTAATTCATCCCAAAGGTGTTCTATTGGGTTGAGGTCAGGACTCTGTGCAGGCCAGTCAAGTTACCCCGCCTCAACTTGCTAATTCATATCTTTATAGACCTTTCTTTGTTCTATGGCGTGGTGGGGTTCCTCAGGGGTTGGGCTTGGGCCCCTTAATTGCACTGAAGGGAACTCTTAAGGGGTCAGCATACCAAGACATTTTGGACAATTTCATGCTCCTAACTTTGTGGGAACAGTTTGGGGATGCCCCCTTCCTGTTCTAATATGACTGAACACCAGTGCACAAAGTAAGGTCCATAAAAAGACATATATGAGTGAGTTTAGGGTGGGGGAACTTAGTTAATAGACCCAGGCGATATGAAAGGGCAAATGGAAAAAGGCTTAGAAACCTTACAAATACCAAATACCAAAACATCAAAATGAAAATGCAACAACATGAAATGCAACAGAACAAAAAATAATAAAATGCACAAATATGTAATTATATAGATTAAGCATGTAAATACAAAAGGATAAAAGGAAAATAAACATATACAGTATATGAGAAGGAGAGCCATATCATGATATATTAGCAAAAATAGCTATATTACTAGCAATAGCACTAATGAATATAGAAAAATGGTCATAAAACGAAAAAGCAACTATAGTGATAATACTAACAACATTTTGCTCTACTCGTGAAATGATATCCTGTATGACCTCTATGCTCATAAATAATATCATATAAGAATGTTTTAGCTTATAAATTAATAGTTTATTGTTGGTGTAAAGTTAGTTCATAAGGATACCCTATCATAAATAAAATAAATATTGATACATCGTCTATAAACATATAGAACTAATCGATAAGGAAGGCATCTGTTGTTGAATATATACCATTTTTATAAAACTATTTAATACTTTAAATAACTAATCATAATAATAATAATAAACATCCCATTCAAAATTTAAACCAGTCGGTTTTCTTGTATTAAGGGTTTGCGCCCCCCCCCCAAGATTTCAGTTGTGCCCCCCCAGGGTGGAGCGCTCATCCATACAGCACATAACACTGGATCCTCTTAGATTGCACAGTACACAGCTTTATTACCTGCCACCTACCCACATTTCAGGGAGATGATGTGCAGTCCTTGGAGGATGTACGGGACAGGTAATCAAGCCATGTTATGTTGGATCTAAGAGGAGGAGGGGCGCTGTTTTGCCAGCTCTCTCCTCACTGACACTTCTCCTGTCCAGACTTGCAGCAGGCGTGGGTACAATGTTAATGGGGGCACATAGGGCCCGCACCTCCTCACAAATCCTGTAAGTTTTGAGGGGGGCTGTTTGGGGGTAGGGGTATTTGGGGTGAGAGGATTTGTGCTGGGAGGGGGATTTGGGGGAGAACATTTGTACTACGAAGGGGGATTTGGGGGGTGAAATTACACTAGGAGTGGGGATTGGGGGGGATTTATGCTCTGGGAGAGAGGATTTGTGCTAGGAGTGGGGATTTGTGGGGGAGAATAATTTATGCTAGGAGGGGGATTTAGAAGGAAAGAGGAGGGGTTTGTGGAGATGTGTTAGGAGGAGTTTGTGGAGATTTTTAACTTGAAAAGAAATGTATGCTTAGGGGTGAGCATGTTGATTAGTGTTGTTTTTTTTTGGGGGGGGGGGGGGACTTCTCTGCCTATAGATTTCTGAGATCTGGCTCTGTATATACAGTACATGGATTCATTGATAATATATTACTGTTGAGGAGCGCTGAGTAAGTGGTGCACACTGTATGTGCACTCCTTAATGCATTGCCTTCCTTCATAGGTAAGAGCCATATATAGAAGCTGCATATCCAGAGATCTCAGACACAATTTTCTGTAGGACCTATGAGAGTTCTTGAGAAAGTAATGCCCCATACACACGATCAGACTTTCCGACAACAAAACCGTGTATTTTTGTTCGAAGGATGTTGGCTCCAACTTGTCTTGCATACACACGGTCACACAAATGTTGGCCAACAATTACAAACGTGGGAACGTGGTGACATACAAGATGTACTACGAGCCAAGAAAAAGGAAGTTCAATAGCCAGTGCGGCTCTTTCTGCTTTATTCCGAGCATGCGTGGACTTTTGTGCGTCGTGTACACACGATCGGAAATTGGCACAACAAGTTTTGTAGGATGAAAATTTGAGAACCTGCTAGCCAACATTTGTTGATGGAAAGTCCAACAACAAATGTTCGATGGACCATACACACGGTCGGACTTTCAGCCAACAAGCTCACATCCAACATTTGTTGTCGGAAAATCTGATCGTGTGTACAGGGCATAAGTGTATATCCAGATGGCACAAAGGAAGATTTCAATGACGGGTTGAATGCAATAGAACAAATGCTTATTGTATTTTTCTTTTTTTTGTGTTCCTTATTCGTAAACTTAAATGACCTCTATCCAATGAGTATATTAATGAACACAAAGCATTTTGCCCTAAAGAAATCAGTCTCCAGTTTTCCCCCAACTCTTCAAACACTCTATTGTTTTTTTTAGCAGATCTGATTATTTTTTTTTTTTGATTTGTTTTAAGTAACAGATGTGTATTTGCATAATATGAAGATTTAGTTAGACTTGTGGAAAGAAAATCACATCTTTATTTTACAATGCACCTAATATATGTATGGGTTTCACAAAGCAATCCAACAAGCATATGATTTACACTTGATTTTTAACTTGTTGTTTGTAGTTGGAGAGGTCCCAGCTGTATTATAAATGTACGCAGCTATATCTAATTTAAAAACAAAGGTATGTTTCCTTTCTAAATTAGCTTTGCTAAGAGTTCATCTTAATTCACAGAGGAACATTGCTACACAGTTAAGTGAAATGTATTGTTTTTACCTCTATTTCAACACTTCACTTTCAGCTGAACTAGCTTTTCTAAAAAAAATAAGGAAAAAAATGAACTAAAATGGCATTAATGTATAAAATAGATTTTATATTCTAGATAGTAAGCTTTCATGGTCCCCCTGCAGGTGTCCCTAAAATCTGTACGATTTAAACTAGATATTAAAAGTTCTTATACATTGATTTCCTGGTTGTTGTTTGCTTTTTATTTATTTTACACCCCAACCACACAAAAATATTTTACAATCCATCCCATTATTCACACCTGAGCGCTTTGAGCTCGTAAAACGCTCATCTCAAAAGTTCCAAAATGCCCAACAAGCAAAATACATTAATTTAAATTGCCCCTGTTCACATCTGAGCATTCTGTTGCCTGAAACAAAACTCCTGAAGCTCAAGAACATGAGATTATTTTTAGGCAGATTACATGTGGTTTTCTGCTTTTTACATCAGTGACCTTTCGACCTGTACAAAAACACTGCAAAAAACACCTGAAAAAATTTCAGAAAAAATGCCAGAAAAACACCCTAAAAACAATGTGAATGCAGCCTTAAAGAAAATGCACCTAAAGTCATGTCAACTCTCGCACTACACTCCACATCCTCCTCTAGTCCAAGGCCTTGATTTTTTACAAGCCAAATGAGCCTCAGCATTGTTCAATACACCTACTGTGAGTGATGCAGAGAGCAGCACTACATTAAGCAGCATTGTTTTCAGCATAATTGAGGACCATTCATCTCTGCCACAGTAAGAAAAGGAAGAGGACTTGAAGATGTCACATGACCACACTGAATCTCCATGATGAAACGTAACTCTCCTGTGCTATACTCATTAACACTGGCTTAACCTGTCCCTCTTCAACTGTTCCAAGCAGTAAATCACAGGCATATACTATATGCTTCTTAATGTTTTTCAGTGAATAAGAGAACACTATAAATGTTTTCTCTAACATTTCCTTTCAGTGTAGGTCTATTTGGTATCTGCTTAAATAAGCACATTTAAGCCTATTCCAAATTCTTAAGGTATGCTTTTACTTCTTATATAAAATGCTGCAAGAGATACAAATGTAATCGCCTCTTTGGTTCACAATTACAATGATTAAACTTACCATAACATATTGTGAGGTCTTGGTTTTTCTTATGCAATAGTTACAAGAGGGTGATTTACTATAGACCAGTGATGGCGAACCTTGGCACCCCAGATGTTTTGGAACTACATTTCCCATGATGCTCATGCACTCTGCAGTGTAGTTAAGCATCATGGGAAATGTAGTTCCAAAACATCTGGGGTGCCAAGGTTCGCCATCACTGCTATAGACTGTTCACTTTGCAAGGAAAGTTAAATTTTACAAGGGAATTTTCCATACAGGTTTGTGAATGAGGTGAGCTCTGCAAACTTATGCATGTCCTTTTGGGAGGAGGGAGCTATTTTTGCTAGAAGGGATCCTAACTTGTTTTTATGGAGATGATACATAGATGATGCCCTGTTTCTTTGGAGGGGTGATTAGACCTCCCTATACTAATTTATGGAGAGATTAAACTCCAATACCTGGGGTACCCAATTCACATATAATTGGAGTAGCCAATCCATAAATTTTCTTGATGTGGTTATTTTTAAGAAAGGCAATCAACTTATGACCAAAACACATTTTAAACCCACAGATAGAAATGGTTTCATCTCTACCGACAGCTGCCACCATCCCACATGGTTAAGGCTATCCCCAAAGGACAGTTCCGGCGCATACCTCAAAATTGTTCTAATTTGGAAGATTACAATCAACAAGTGGCCACTTTAAATGAAAGATTCATTCAGAAAGGGTATGACTCAACAACTTTGGAACAGGATCTACAGTCGGTTTCAAGGTTGGGCCGTAAAGATCTCTTAACCTCCAGAATAAAACAACAGACAACAAATCTAAATTTGAGAAGGCGTTCTTTACAACTTTTTCAAACCAACATAGATGGGTAAATAAGATCATAACCAAACATTGGAAGTTTCTGAATGATAAGAGTTTTAGGACCTGCTCTTCCAGAGAAGCCTAAGGTGATTTTTAGGAAGTATCGCACCTTAAAGGACATGGTCATTTCTAATTTAGTGGAAAGACCCTAAAACCAAAAATGCTTGGCAAACTAAATGGGTATTACCCCTGTAGGAGATTTAACATTTGTCTCAATTTCAGAACTATTAAAACTTCTACTTTCACTTTGAGTGTCACCTCTAGGGAGTACACTATTTTGGATTTTATCCCCTGCCAAACTTGGGGGGTGGTTTATCGCCTTTGTTGCAAGTGTGGTCTCCAGTATGTGGGGAGGACAACATGAACACTAGGAATTGGGAATGGAGTACCTTTGGGCAACATCAGAAAAGGATTAGGTGGGCATATGTCAGAAACCATGAAATCAGACCGAGACAGAAGTACAGTTAAATCACACTTGTTTAATAATAAAAGTAATTAGAACAAAACATAGCCAGAGTTCAGGAACTGGAATGGATAGTCAGACAAGCCAAACATCAGAGAGCCGGAGATGAGCGTAGTAAAACAGAAAGTAGGATCTGGAGCCAGAAGGGATGTCAGCCAAGCAAGTATTTTCGTGTTCGTCACGGTCACGGGACTTGATGAAGTCACGTGACCGCGACGAACACGCGTCGGGAAGTACAGAGATACCGAAAGGTACGAGCTCGCTGCTCGTTTTTACATGCCAATTTATGTATGCCTAAATGTGAGTAATTTTTAACCTGTTTTCAAATAAACCTTTATGGAAAATACTACACTATCGAGCATCCCTTTTACCCTATTTGCGAGGTACACACACTTATACCAGGCCACAAAGGGGATGCCCATTAGGAGACGCACTCATTTTGGAACCAGAGAGAACCTATTTGGGGGACGCCATCCAGGGAAAATCAGAGGCCCCTCAGGAGTCAATATACATATACGCTGTTACCTTACAGCAGTAAGGTAAGGGGACACCTATACCAAATCTCACAGAAGAACAGAAGTCACCTATTATTTCCTGCACCACTCTTCTGAGAGTGACCACCAGTGACCACCAGCACCTTTATTACTTCACCTGTTTTGGACTGACACCTATGTCACAGCAGTCTGCACTTTAGCCCTAGCGGATATAGGGTTTTGTTTCACGGACTTACACCACCATATTTTATTATTATTTTATCACCCATACCTTATTATTGTTTTGGCACCAAAGTATTCAATGCATAGAATATATACGATTTTATTTATGAAAATGCATCTGACATGCGTTTTTAATGATACATGGTATTGGAGCAATTTTTTTTTTTCCAAAAAGATTTTTATTTTGTTTAACAGTAAAAACAGGAATACAATGAAGCATATAGACTGTGTAAGTGTGGACGCAGCCGCAACAGTGAACAGAAAAATACAGGAATACTTCAGCTGAATTAACAAATAGGGAGTAGTTCCCAAAGCGGTATGTAAAATTATGCTAACAAATTAAATTTCAGTAAAAAGCTAACATAACGGTAAACACCAGTGAGATTATATAAGAGAGCAGGGATGTTGTGGTTTGGGAGATGTGACTTGTACCGTCGTCAAGTGGAAGCACTAGTTCAATAACAATTCAGTACGCGTCGTATTAGGTACATCGAGTGTCGTGATAGAAAACAGGTATAACTAAGTGTTGGTTATCAGCCTATGGAGACAAGAAATGGTAGGACATGAAAGAGATATCTAACTGTGTGAGAATCTACTGTGGTGGGGGGAAGAAGCGTGATCGGTTGAGTGGAGAATAGAGGGGGGTAAAGAGGAGAAAAAGAAAAAAAAAAAGGGGGGGAGGGTGAAGGCTTATTATCTGCACACCATCACAGCCCCCGATGATAGCTCATTGTTTGAGCCGTCGATATTCAGCTGTCGAAAGAAAATGGTGCCAACATGCCCAAGTGTTAGTGAATTTGGTAGGTGTGTCCTTAGCCTGGTGAATCAGATTTTCCAGTTCTGCAGTTTTGGATATTCTACTAAACCAGTCCGCAATTGTGGGTGGCTCTGGGGAGCGCCATTTAGTTGGGATACACATTTTTGCTGCATTCACCATGTGCATGGAGAGAGATCTGAAGTACGCCTTCTTAGAGATCGAGGGGAGGTTGAGTAAGAATTGCATCGGCGTGTATGCTAAGTCGTAGGTGGTTACGAGTTTGATTATCCTATGGACCTCCGACCAAAATGGTTGAATTTTGGGACACGTCCACCAAATGTGGATGAACGATCCAAGTTCCGCTGTACATCGGTATTGGAGCAATTTTATATATTCATACTATTTATCTAATGGACTTTTATGAACTTTATGCATGAAGATTTGTTTTTATTGATATTCCTATTTCTGCCCTCAAATATCTGTGTGCTAAGTATACCTATTTTTTATTCACATAGGGGAGAAAAGACTCTGGAAATCTGAGGACACCAGGGACCCCCCACCTCCTAAAGAAGGTGAAATCCCCACACCACAAGCAGAGGATGAGGAGGGAGAGGTTTATGAAGTGGGCAAAATTGTCACCATAACAGGTGAGTGTCTGAGACCACAGCTTCAGGTAAGATATCTGTTCCTGCATATTTCTAATACATGGTGTGTTTTTTTCTTTTAGGTGATGGAGATGTTGTGGAACAATCTCATTTCACCAGTGAAAGTGCCCAGATCCTCATCAGGGAGAGAATGGGGTGCAATCGTGATTTAGAAAATATAAAGGAAAACATGATGAGAACACAATGATGTTAAAAAAAAAATGAAGAACATCATTGATGTTTTAGGCAGAATCTAAAACACACAACAATTGGACCGTTTTCTCGTGTATTTTTAAATTGAAAAACAAAACTTTTAAAGTATTTTAAAAGCCAAATTTTGAAGATGCACACAGTGTGTCAACATGTGCTATCTGCCATCACAGGATATCAATGTACGTGTTTTGTGGGTGCAACCCATTCCTTCCAACTCAATTAGGTGAGAGGAAGGGGTTGCACCCCCAAAACACGTCCATTGATCCCCCATGATGGGAGCTAGCATATGTTGATATTAGGCATGGGATCAGAAGGGAAATCCCCAGTTTGAATCCCAATTTGTGTGCATCTTCAAAATTTGGCATCACCCCATCTGATGAAGGCAATATCAACACAGTTTGGACATACTCATGTCTGATATTGCCTTCATTTTGTCAAAGTTGAACTTTGTAAGTTCCTGAGTGTATGGTATGCTTTGAAACATGCCTGTTTAACCAAAGATGTTGGTTTCTTCCAAAACCCTTTTCTAACGCACATGTGAATGTGATTTTAGTAAAATGTTTTCTACTCAACAATGCGTGGCTTCTTCTTTCAATGCTCAATAACCATTTTTGCAGTAAGTTGGTGTTTACAGTGACAATGGGGGTTAGTTACTAAAGGCAAATCCACTTTGCACTACAAGTGCAGTTTCAGTGCAGTTTCATGTGCACTTTTAAGTGCACTTGGAGAGCAAAGTGGAATTTCCTTTAGGAAATAACACCCACAGTGCTTTATAATTTGCCACAATCATGCCATTTCCATGACTCCACAAAATTCATTCATGGTGCTGAAAATTATGAATATTTTTCTCAGTAATGCATTACATACATTAACACCAAAACAAGGTGTGTGTAGCAGACCCACAACATAATAATAGTTAGCTGAAGAAAAGATTGTCACCTCATGTATCAAATAAATTACATTAGCACTATTGAAGAAAATGTCCAAAAAGAAAAGCCCATTGGAGAACCTAGGAGACAGCTAAAAGAAACCCAGGCAGTAAATCAAAGGAAATCTTCTTTCAGTTTAAGTTCAAAAATGTAGGATAAAATGTTTCTTAAACAGTTTCTGGCATATCAATCAATCAATATCCCCCCACACCCGCAAAGTACTCAACATAGTTCTGTCTTACTTTGTGGGTGCTCTGGGGGGGCAAGCCAGGACAGCCAGCTTCAAGCGCCGTCAGGGTTTCTTGTTAAAGTCTGGCCTCAGGCCCAACAGGCCACATAGTTCATTGAATTTCTCCTTAAAGAGTTGTGTAGAATGCAGCATGCAAGAATTATCTGGTTAGGTTTATATTCCGCCATGTTGATTGGCCTACGGAATAGGCAGAACCGACTGGCCATTATCCCATAAGCGTTCTCCACCACTCTTCTGGCTCTGGCCAGATGGTAGTTATAAACCCTCTGGTCCGGGGTGAGGGTCCTCATGGCTTCAAAATGTTTGGCTGGTCAGAACAAACTAACAGAAAGCACTGAAAAACAGAAAGGCCGGAGCTGAAAATCAGATACGAGCGGACAAGAACGCACTGAAAATCAAATACGTAATAGAAATACGAACCCACAAGCACAAACTGAAGAGCAGGAACATTCGTAAAAGCAGGAGACTGAAAAGCGTGAATCGTCTGTCACCAAACTTCTACTAACATGAGATTAGCGTAAGGAGCCCAAAGGGTGGTGAACTTGGTATTGAACTTCCTCTTGCTAGGGCCATCGTACGTGTTGTACGTCACCGCATTCTTGACGTTCGGAAATTCTGACAACTTTGTGCGACCGTGTGTATACAAGACAAGTTTGAGCCAATATCCTTTGGAAAAAATCCCATGGATTTTGTTGTCAGAATGTGCAATCGTGTGTACGTGGCATAACTGGGAGGAGCAGGCAATTAGCCGACAGCTGAGCCGACAGCTGAGCCGCCAGCTCAGAGAAGGAAGGGCTGAGCCCAGCCCTGACAGTACCCCCTCCTCAATGACCCCTCCCCCTCGGAGGGCCACCAGGCTTGAGGGGAAAACGTCTATGGGAATCACGGAGGAGGACAGGAGCATGTACATCTGAGGATGAGACCCAAGAGCGTTCCTCCGGACCGTACCCTTTCCAATTCACCAGATACTGTATGCACCCATGGAACCTATGGGAGTCAACAATGGACTGTACTTCATACTCCTCATGGTTCTCAACCGGTGAGGACGTGGCACCGAGGTGGTTAAGCGGTTGCAGACCAAAGGTTTAATAAGGAAACATGAAATACATTTGAAATACGCATGTTAGAAGGATGGTCTAATGCGTGAGCCACTGGGTTAATCCTGCGAAGAATACGAAAAGGCCCAATAAAGCAAGGAGCAAACTTCAGTGAACACGAAGTCAGAGGTTGTGAGATGACAGCCAGACCCTGTCCCCAACCTGGTAGGAAGGCGCTGGCAGGCATCTGTGGTCAGCATGGAGTCTGTACCTATCATTAGCATGTTGCAAAGCCTCCTGGACTTGTGGCCAAGTGTAACGAAGACCACGGAGATACACCTCTAATGCAGGAATACTCTGCAAAACAAATGAGTCAGGCAACATAGAAGGTTGGGAACCATAGTTCGCCATAAACAGGGACAATTGGGAAGCAGAATTCAAGGCACTATTTTGAGCAAACTCTGCCCATTGTAATAGGTCTGACCAGTTGTTATGATGGTCAGAAATATAGCAACATAGGAATTGCTCCAAGGACTGATTGGCTCGTTATGCAGCCGCATTAGACTGCGGGTGATACGCAGAGGAAAAAGCAAGCTGAATTCCCAACTGTGCACAAAAGGCTCACCAGGACCTGAACACAAACTGACTACCCCTGTTCGAGACAATCACCTTGGGTAGCCCATGTAAGCGAAAGATCTCCCCAGTAAAAACGGAAGCCAGTTCCTTAGAAGGGGCAACTTCTTAAGTGGAATACAATGAGACATTTTTGAGAACCGGTCAACCACCATAAGGATAACTGTGTTGCCCTGGGAGTTGGGTAACTCCACTATGAAATCCATAGACAGGTGGGTCAAGTGCCTCTCTCCATTGGGTATGGGCTGTAGGAGACCCAATGGAAGATGTCGTGGAGTCTTACTCTGAGCACACACGGAACAGGCAACAACCAAGGCGGTTACATCAGCACGTAGACTAGGCCACCAGAATTGTTGGGAAATTACCCAAAAGAGTTGATTCTTCCCATGGTGGCCAGCAGCCTTGGGGGAATGGTAAGTTTGGAGCATGGCAGTACGGAGACACTCTGGGACAAAGCAACGGGCACAAGGTTTCTCAAGAAGAGCATGGACCTGAGAAGCAAGAATTTTGTCACCCAAGGGAGATGTGAGACTGGTGTGAACCGTAGCCAGAATACGATCAGGAGGAATCACAGAAACCGGAACCGACTCCAACTTGGAAGTGGAGGAAAATTGTCGCGACAAGGCATCAGCCCTTACATTCTTAGTACCGGGTAAGAATGAGACAATGTAATTGAAACTTGACAAGAAAAGAGCCCATCGCGCCCTTCTGGGAATAGAGGAATTTAGCCTCAGACAAGAATGTGAGATTCTTATGGTCAGTAAGAATGAGAACCGGCACAGTGGTACCTTTGAGGAGATGTCTCCATTCTTTCAGGGCTAAAATGATCGCCAACAGCTCTCTGTCACCAATGTCGTAATTGCACTCCGCAGGTGACAATTTCTTGGAAAGATAGCCGCAAGGTGCTCTCAGAGGTAGGACGTTGAAACAGAAGGGCAACAACTCCAGTCTCAGAAGCATCAACCTCAAGGATAAAAGGTAATGTAGGATCAGGATGTGCCAACACAGGAGCAGAAACAAAGGCAACCTTGAGACTCTCAAACAGACTCCAGAGACCAACTCTGTGGGTTACCGTCCTTTCTGGTCATATCAGTCAGGGGCTTGAACAGAGATGAGAAGTTACGAATAAACTTACGATAATAGTTGACAAAACCCAGGAAATGCTGCAGAGGACGTAAACCCACTGGTCGGGGCCACTGTAGGACTGCTGAAAGTTTCTCTGGGTCCATCCAAAAACCAGCAGTGGAAATGACATAACCCAGGAATTTAACCTGTTCACGATGGAACTTGCAATTCTCCAATTTACAATAGAGATTGTTCTCTCTTAGTTTCTGAAGCACACAAAATCTGTGTGGTGGCTCTCCAGGGACTTGAAAAATATGAGGATATCATTGAGATAAACCACCACACATAACTGCAACAAATCTCAGAGGACATCGTTAATGAATTCCTGGAAAACTGCCGGGGCTTTACAAAGGCCAAAAGGCATTACGAGGTACTCATAATGGCCTGTTCTGGTATTAAACAAAGTTTTCCATTCGTCGCCCTCCTTAATCCTCATGAGATTGTATGCCCCTCTCAAATCAAGCCTTGTGAAAAACCGTTGCTCCCTTGAGGCGGTCAAAAAACTCCATAATCAACGGAATAGGATAGGCATTCTTAGTTGTGAAATGATTGAGACCCCTATAATCAATACAAGGTCTTTTTTTTCCCCACAAATAGGGAAAGAAAATCACCATTTGATCACCTCTGCACTATAGACAAAAAAAGAGTGACAGTTTTGGAAAAAAACACAATATTTTTACTTTTTGCTATAATAAATATCCCCAAAAAATAAATAAAACATATTTTTTCCTCAGTTTAGGCCGATAGGTATTCTTGTACATATTTTTGGTAAAAAAATATACGCAATAAGCATGTATTGATTGGTTTGCACAAAATGTATAGTGTCTACAAAATAGGGGATAGTTTTTTGGCATTTTTATTAATAATTTTCTTTTACTAGTAATGGTGGTGATCTGCAAATTTTTATCATGACTGCGACATTATGGCAGACAGATCAGACACTTTTGGCGCTATTTTGGGACCATTCACATTTATATAGCAAACAATGCGATTAAAAATGCACTGATTACTGTGTAAATGTGACTGGCGGTGAATGGGTTAACCACTAGGGGGGTGCTGCAGGGGTTTCCTAGGGAGTGATTCTAACTGTGGCGGGGCTGGGCTACGTGTGACATTACACTGATCACTGCTCCCGATTACAGGGAGCTGTGATCAGTGTGAGTGTCACTAGGCAGAAAGGGGAATGCTTGTTTACATCAGCATTTCCCCGTTCTCCCTCTCTGTGCGACAATCGCGGGTATCCCCGTGGACATCCAGTCCACGGGACCCGCAATCACAGTCACGGGGCTCACGGCGCACGCGTTCACAATGTCGTGTCTTAAAGGGCAACGTACAGGTACGTAAACATGCCTGTACGTGCCCTTCTGCCGAGTCCGACGTATATCGGCGCGAGTCGGTCGGCAAGGGGTTAACGGGTACTTTTATTACGTTGAGTTTACTTATTGGATCTTGTAATTTTCCCACTTGCAATTTTCCCATTGGCGATTCATGAATAGGCATCTGTGCACAAAGGCACCGTCTGTTTTTACATGTTTTGGTATATTTTATATCTTTTTCATTATTAAAGGTTACTCTGTAATCATATCTATAGGTTTTTTGTTTATAAGTGAATTTAAATAGTTTTGCTGTTCCATGTATTCATACATTCTAAATGGAATACTGTATACACACTGATGTTTATAAGAGCTAATTTGTTTTGGTATAATGTATATTGACCGTTTTGAAGTTTATTCATTTATCTTTTTATAATATATAACATATTTCTAAATTATTACACTTTGATTACAATGTTTATGTGGTCCATCGCTGTGTCTTCCATGTGTGCCTTTCTCTGACCGCATATGTTTGTAATCAAAGACAATTAAGTTTATCATGTGGTATATTTGACATCGGTATATATTTGCTAACAATATGCATTTAGCTATGACTAAGCACCGATGCTGGTGTGAAACATGTCAGCTGTCTTGCACTTGCTTCTGCTGTTACATGAACTTTGAAGATTTCTTACAATAAAATACATTTTATTGGAGTGCGGCTGTCCAGATTTTCCTTTTTCAAACCAGGCTAGGGTGATGATAGACAGACACCTATGTATGTGTGTATATATATATATATATATATATATATATATATATATATATATATAGTAGTAATGGTGGTGTTTAGCTTAGTTGTAGATGCTATTTTTGTGCAGTGAGTCCATGTCACACAAGCATTATCAATAAGGGCCTGGTAGCCCGCTTTTATTTAAAGTGAAAAACAAAACAAAAAGTCCATCCAGGATTCCCATGCAGGGGTTTCAACTTCATTTAGCACACATAAATGAAAAAAATTCTGAGCCAGTATTGGGACGCCTGCCTTTACACGCACATGATGGCATCCCAGTCTTAATCCACAGGGTTCAATATTGAGTTGGCCCACCCTTTGGAGCGCATTTGTGAGGTCAGGCACTGATGTTGGACTAGAAGGCCTGGCTCGCAGTCTCTGCTCTAATTCATCCCAAAGGTTGTTCTATCTGGTTGAGGAGCAGGTCAGTCAAGTTCCCCCACCCCAAACTCACTCATATATGTCTTTTTATGGACCTTATTTTGTGCACTGGTGTTCAGTCATGTTAGAACAGGAAGGGGGCATCCCCAAACTGTTCCCACAAAGTTGGGAGCATGAAATTGTCCAAAATGTCTTGGTATGCTGACCCCTTAAGAGTTCCCTTCAGTGCAATTAAGGGGCCCAAGCCCAACCCCTGAGAAACCCCACCACACCATAATCCCCCACCACTAAATGATTTGGACCAGTGCACAAAGAAAGGTCTATAAAGAGATGAATTAGCAAGTTGAGGCGGGGGAACTTGACTGGCCTGCACAGAGTCCTGACCTCAACCCAATAGAACACCTTTGGGATGAATTAGACCAGAGACTGCGAGACAGTCCTTCTCGTCCAACATCAGTGCCTGACCTCACAAATGCGCTTCTGGAAGAATGGTCAAACATTACCATAGGCACACCTAAATCTTGTGGACAGCCTTTCACAGAAGAGTTAAGGCAGTTATAGCTGCAAAGGGTGGGCTAACTCAATATTGAACCCTACTGACTAAGACTAGGATACCACTAAAATTAATGTGCGTTTAAAGGCAGTCATCCCAATACGTTTGGCAATACAGTGTATTTAATAGGCTGCAAATAGTGAAAATGTAATAGTCCACCTCTTTCCTAAACCTACACAGCTAAGGGGAAGACCTATAGGTGGTTACTACAGCAGCAGTCAGCTATCAGTAACACACCTCTGCTAAACATTCTGCTGGCTCGTTGGGGCCCAAAACATTGCTTTGGAGCACTTGAAGTAGTGCAATGGTAAAGAACTCCTAGACCAAAAATCTGTATATGATTGTCTATGATTGATGATGAATTGATATCGGGGAGTAATTGTCAAAAACCTGTCTACTGTTTTTATTTATTTTGACACTTTTTTTGGTGAATGAGTAGGGGTACTATATACCCCATATTCATTCACATAAGGGAGATCGGGATCTGGGGGCCCCCTTGCTAAGGGGGGGCTTCAAGATTCCGATAAGTCCCCCCGCCTGCTGATGCCCACAACCACAGCCCAGGGTTGTGGGGAAGAGACCCTTGTCCCCCCTTTTCACAAAGCACTCCCCCATGGTGAGAGCATGTGGCCTGGTATGGTTCAGGAGGGGGGCACTTGCTTGTCCCCCCATCTTCCTGACTTGCCAGGCTACATGCTCGAACAAGGGTCTGGTATGGATTTTGGGGGGACCCCACGCCATTTTAAAAAACAAAAATTGGCGTGGGGTTCCCTTTAAAATACATACCAGACTCAAAGGGTTTTTTTTTTCAGCTATCAGCGGGGAAGCCCATCGATAGCTGATGACTTATCAGTTGTTAAGGAGGCCGTGGCTGGCTTCCTGGCCCCACTCCTTAACAAACAGCTTTTACTGTGCCACACAGTGTATTGCAGGACGTTTTGCAGGGCGAACACCAGCCGAACACCCTGCAAATTTGGGTGATCCCCAAACGGGGGAGACAGCCAATGATTGGCTCAAACTCATGCTTGGGCTGAACCATTCACCCAACACTAATAGGCATGTAATAAGCAAAGTGTTGCAAATCTAAAAAGTGAATCTACTTGAATCTAAATTCAGCCAGTTCAGCAGGGACCACTTTTGTACAATCACGTTTTCAGATTCCCCCCGCTCCATCCGCACGACAGGCTATAGACTACAGTACAGATCAGGGTATTGTGATGGCAGGGAAGTCTCACTGCTTTCAGAATACAATAGCTCAGCGGGGCAGGTTCCCCATCCACCTTAAATGTGTGGATGTGGAAATCGGATCTGTTATTTTTCCTTCAACCTGCTGGTTGAACAAAAAACTGACTAATGTATGGGCTGCCTAAGGAGAGGACCAGTGCACAAAGTTTTTAATAAGGAAGTGACTGCTCTGTGCTTTAATAAAATGGTGGCCTCCAGCAAAAAAAGAGCAAAAACAGGAGCAATCCTGGAGATAACATACATTCATTTTGGTAACATAATTATTAATGTGCAACATATTTTATTCTGTTAAAGAACATTCATTGTTATAAAACTGATATGGGTAAAGCTCAGCTTTAGGAAAGATTTGTATAAGTTATATATATATATATATATATATATATATATATATATATGAAGTGATTGTAGCCATATTAGTGCAATTGTGACAGAGAAAATTGAGTACTGTTCCACCCATAATGCTTCAGCCTCATCACACTCTCCATCAACTAGGTCCTCGTTCACACCTGCTTTGAGATCACTTAAGCACGCTGATGTATTTCTGTTTTTGGTGCTAAGGTATTATTACATGAACAACCTCTGCTTAGCAAACTAGCACATCATTTTCCTTTGTTTACTAATGGTTTATATATATATATATATATATATATATATATATATATATATATATATACAGAGAGAGAAAATTGAGTACTGTCAGTGATACTTTTTATATTTGCACTAACATATCATTTTTCATGGACGAGCTTTCGGGGTGTGTCCCCTTCTTCAAGGTCTAAGCAGTACTGATTCACAAAAGTTTTAGCAGAAGGTAAAATGTTAAAAAACTAAAGAAAAAAACCTTTTTCTTTTGCTTTTAACATTTTACCTTCTGCTAAAACTTTTGTGAATCAGTACTGCTTAGACCTTGAAGAAGGGGACACACCCCGAAAGCTCGTCCATGAAAAATGATATGTTAGTGCAAATAAAAAAAGTATCACGGACAGTACTCAATTTTCTCTCTCTCTCTATATATATATATATATATATATATATATATATATATATATATATAAACCATTAGTAAATAAAGGAAAACAATGTGCTAGTTTGCTAAGCAGAGGTTGTTCATGTAATAATACCTTAGCACCAAAAACAGAAATACATCAGCGTGCTTAAGTGATCTCAAAGCAGGTGTGAACGAGGACCTAGTTGATGGAGAGTGTGATGAGGCTGAAGCATTATGGGTGGAACTGCACATGGGTGTGCATACTACAAAGGTAATCATTGGAGTTTGTTATAGGCCACCCAGTGTTAATGATGAGGTGGAGACTCAGTTCTTTGCACAGATAGAAAGGGCTGCAAGGGCTGGGATGGGGATAATAATGGGGGATTTTAACTACCCAGGAATTGACTGGAGTATTGCCAGTGCAGGAACAGTTAAAGGGCAAAAATGTGTAAACCTATTACAAGACAGCTTTATGGTACAGTTCATAAAGGCCCAGACTAGGAATAATGCTCTGCTGGACCTGCTAATCTCAAACCATGCAGAGCTTATTACTAATGTTCATATGTATGAAAATCTGGCTAGCAGTGACCATAACATGATTTAATTTAATGTAAGCTGTATGCAGCAAGCACATACTGGAAATATAAACACACTTAACTTTAAGAAAGCCCATTTTCCAAAGATAAGGGCTACTCTCCAAGGCTTATGCCACGTACACACGGTCAGATTTTCCGACAACAAATGTTCGATAGGAGCTTGTTGTCGGAAATTTCCGACCCTGTGTAGGCTCCATTGAACATTTTCCGTCGGAATTTCGGACAAACAAAATTTGAGAGCTGGATCTCAAATTTTCCGACAACAAAATCCATTGTCGTAAATTCCGATCGTGTGTGCACAATTCCGACGCACAAAATTCCACGCATGCTCGGAATTAAGCAGAAGAGCCGCATGTTGTACATCACCGCTTTCTTGAAGTTCAGAATTTCTGACAACATTTGTTTGACCGTGTGTATGCAAGACAAGTTTGAGCCATCTTAAAAAAAAACATGGATTTTTTTGTGTACACTGCATTAGACTGGGAGGAAATATTGGCACCAATGAACACAGAACAGAAATGGGAATTCTTCAAAAAGACTGTATGTGAACACACTGCAAAATATATGCCCATGGGCAACAAGTTTAAAAGGCTAAAAGGAAAACCTATGTGGCTCACGGTCAAAGTTAAAAAAAGTTATAAATAATAAGAAAAGAGCTTTTAAAAAATACAAGAAGGAAGTAAGCTTATCATTGTTTAAATGTTACTAAGAATATAATAGGATATGTAAAAAAGAAATCAAGGCCGCAAAAATGTAAAATTAATGACAAATTACAAAAGATAGTAGATCAAACCCACAAAAATTCTTCAAATATATTAATAGTAAAAAGGTTAGATCTGAGCATGTAGGCCCTTTAAAAAATAATATAGATTGGGCGACTTGGGTCAAAGAGAAGGCACGTTTATTAAATACCTTCTTCAGCTCTGTGTATAAAAATGAACATAGGGAGCTCATGTCCATAATGGGGATGGTATTGACACAGCCCCAAATGATCCACAATGGGTCAAAATTGATATGGTCCAGACATATTTAGACAGAACAAAGGTGAATAAAGCACCTGGACCAGATGGCATACACCCACGGATCCTAAAAGAATTGAGCTCTGTCATTTCAAAGCCATTTCTAAGTTTTAGGGACTCTATACTGGCTGGCATAGTACCACTGGATTGGCGTAAGGCCAATGTAGTGCCTATATTTAAAAATGGATCAAAGTATTTACCAAGTAATTAATCTAACTTTTATAGTTGGGAAGATGCTGGAAAGTTTAATAAAAGACCACATAGATTAGTTCTTGCTGGAAAAAAATATTTTAAGCCACCCACCGCATGGATTCATGAAAGACAGAAGTTGTCAAACAATTCTGATTTATTTTTATGATGAGCTAAGTAAAACCTTGGACACAGCGGTGGCTGTGGATGTGGTATACTTGCATTTTGCAAAAGTGTTTGACAGACATGGCCAATGAGCAAGATAAAGTATACAGGCTTGGAAAAATCAGTTTCTAAATGAATAGAAAACTGGCTAAAATACCAAATTCAGTAGTAGTTAATGATTCATACTCTGAATGGTCTAAGGTTATCAGTGGTGTACCCCAATGGTTCAGTGTTCGGATCATTACTTTTTAATAATATTTATAAATTATATAGGCACTGTCCTCTCTGGGGATCAGGAAGAAATTGTTTCCCCTGCTGGGGAAAATTGGTTCATGCTTTGCTGGGGTTTTTGGCATCCTCTGGATCAACTGTGGGCATATAACAATGTGTGATTTTTTTTTTTAGGATTCTTTTTCCCCTTTTTTGGTTGAAATAGATGGAGTTGTGTCTTTTTTCAACCAGACTAACTATCTAACTGTGTAGCTACAGCACGTGATCCACTACAACTGGATAATAGGTCATTCCACATTCCAGGATGTACTGCATGATATACAGCATGCTGTTCCCTACTTTCCAGCCACCGGGAAGAGGTGCTCATGGTCAAGGTAAGTTTTTATATACACATTCTGCCATTTATATATATGAGGAAAAATGCAGAGAAGTGTGGCAGTCAGTGTATGTTCTTCTACTGACCAATAGTGCTGCACTTGCACTTGCAGCAGTTGCAGTTGAAGCACCATTGGAACAATCTAAAGTCGAGTAACCAAGATTTCCATTGTTATGTTGAGCAGAAACACTTTCCCTGTCAGTATTGTTTACTTCCTACTGCTCATGCTTTTTCCTGTAACTTAGAACCTACTGTGGCAGGGCCAACCCATGCCACTGTGTGATAAGGCAGTTTAGGCCAGATTTTGGAGGAAACAAGTGCACTAATGATGCAGATGTGTGCTGCCTTCATATAAGAGCCAGGATCAGAGCTCAGTACCCCACCCTCCCGAGGTGTGTGAAGGGAGCAATGAGAGGTGCACATATGCACCATGGTGTCCAAAACAAGAAAGACCCAGGCCTGAGCCTGACAGAGAGTCCATGAGGGACAGAGCAGCAGGTACAGCATCTGTGCATGAACACTGGGACATGCTTGATGGTCAGGAGGACCAAAAGGTACTAATTCAAGCAGTAAAGCTGCCAAAAGAGCCAGGAGGCTGAGTATTATGTTTTGTTCATATTGTTGGTGAGAACCCCCTGTGTGGGAAGATATACCTGTGTGAACTTTTGACTTTCTTTAAAATAAAAGTGGGCAGGAAAGCCCTGAAAACTACTTCAGGTGTGGAGTAAACTCACTGTTTTGGAACTACCAATGAACTACAAAACCCTAACTTGTCACAATTGGTGGATTGATGTTTGCAAGAGTTGGTAGAGACTGTTTGTTTTGCAGCGTGCAGCAGTTGATGTGTTTGCAATGAAGTCTGCATGGAGATGTGTATTGTCTTGCAATCCTTAAAGAGACAATACGTCAAAATGTTCCTGATGTGTGCAAAAGAGCTGTGTTAAAAATCTGTTGTGTGCCTGACTGCAGAGATGGGGAAGTCAAAATGCAAAAAGGAAGCAATGTTTTCTGAGATGAGAGCAAGATTATTATGGATAGAGGGGATGTTGCCTGATCAAACCCCAAACAGGCCAGAGTGTCAATCTGCTGTGGATTGATGCAAGAGGCATCTGGCCGCATTAGAGCAAGTGAAAAAGGAGAGCAATTTATCATTCAGTGCAAGGAGTGAGCAGATAGGTGTTGTTGCCCGTAGCAACAAAGTTAAAGTCAATCGTGAGACCTGTGGATCATGGTAGAGTGTTCCTGAGACTGTCATGACAGATGGGTTCAACCAGATGGAGAGCGATGAAAAAGTTCTGCTGAGACAGTGTGGTCTCCCCTGGCAATGAGAAAAAATGTTTCACCTGAAAGGAGGAGCTACAGTAGAGAAGTCGCTCCGCTTTCCCATAAAGATGGGAGTGAAAATGTACCATGCCTGGAATGTGGTCAATTGGCACACTGTATTTTTACTTGCCCCCAGATTCTGGAATACAGCTGAATATAATGCTTTTGAGGAAAAGACAGTACCTGTAAACCCAGCTTCCAATGCAAAAGTGTTGGCTGTTACCGCCGGCAACAGGGAATCTGTTTTGCCTGCAGGAGTCATTGGATAATTAAAGAAGGCTGCAGTGTTGCCCTGTGACCATCTGGGGACCACTAGCCTATGAAAGTGTTGCAGAGAAATGGTTCCTGAAGTAAGCACTCAATGGAAGTGTACAGCTCCTGCCAACTGGACTGGTAAGACTGTTGCATTTATAAATGTGAGAAATGTGAGAGAGACTGGCTATGAGTATATAGTGATCTCATCAGACTGATGAGGTCACAAATGCTATATGAAGTATAGGAACCTTAGTTGGCAATTCAATATATAACAGCCCAGTGTGCTCTAACAATTAGCTTGTGTGCCTGGACATTTCTGGTAAGTTGTATTTTATCTGCAAATAAGGCCTAGTGCTGAATAAGGTTGACTTGTACCATTGTACTGTTAATTTGACAGAGATGCATACATACAACCATATTAAAAATGATCTATATTGGAATCAGTAATTGCTATGGTATTTTGCATACATACTTGTCTCTATTTCTGAATGTAAACAAAAGACGATTTAGAGAGTATTGCATTGAAAACTCTGCATGCCATTAAATGCAGGTGAAGTCTGAAAACAAAATCCAGAGCTCTGTCAGATCATATCTAGTTTCGACATTGAGCCATATAATATATCCCCATGGCAGACTGCACAGAAGACTGTGATGTTCATTAGCAAGGAATAATAGCTTACATACTGTGCAATGCATAAATCAGCCATCAGTTTCATATCATACTCTATATATGCTGTATTTTGCAACATATTATCTTTGCTTGTAAAGATGGTTGACTCATCATTTCCATACAGTTAATTTTTTACCAAAATATTTGTAAAGTAAAGAAGTAGGCAGGCATAAAGTTGATTATATTTCACACATACTGTATATACACAAAGTGCTAAAACAATGCTCCCAAATTGAGATAAGTATACAAGAGTCAAAACGTAATGTTTATTAATTACCTTGCACAATTACTGTAATGTACCGTATTTATCTGCATATAACACGCGCCGGTGTATAACACGTACCCCAAGTTAGTTGGGAATTTTAAGGAAAAAAAATTTTAGGAGGGAAGTTTAACCACCTGAGACCCAGTATACGTCATATGACGTCTTTTTGGTCTCAGGGGTATATCTGAATGATGCCTGTAGCTACAGACATCATTCAGATATTGCCGGTTTTCAGCCGGCGATTCCCTGCACCATAAGAACGATCATAGCGGCTGTTCCGCCGCTTGATCGTTCTTACGGGCGGCGGGAGGGGACGCCCCCCCCCTCCCGCCGCCCTCCGGTGCTTTTACCGACTCACCGCTTCCATCGGTGAGTCGGACTCGGGATCCGCCGGCACCGGATGATGCACATAGAGATTTCCGGCGGACCAGATGGTCGCCGGAGTCTCTATGATCGTTCGGAGGCCGGGCGCGATGTTATGACGTCACGCCCGGCCTCTGCATTCAAAAAACGGCGCCGCCTCCGCTGGGAAGCGGTGATCGTTTTTTTTTTTTTTTTTTTTTGATTTTAGGCTTCCCAGCCGAGAGGTGAGATGTGGGGTCTTATTGACCCCATATCTCACTGTTAATAGGTCCGATCGTGTCATATTACTATTACAATGGATGTTTACATTCCTTGTAATAGGAATAAAAGTAATCAAATATTTTTTTTTTTTTTTTTTTAAAGTTGTTGAACTAAAAAAATAAAATAAAATGAACAATAAAAAAAAAAAAAAAAAAAAAATTTAAAGCGCCCTGTCCCCGCGAGCTCGTACGCAGAAGCGAACGCATACGTAAGTCCCGCCCACATATGAAAACGGTGTTCAAACCACACATGTGAGGTATCGCCGCGAACGTTAGAGCGAGAGCAATAATTCTAGTCCTAGACCTCCTCTGTAACTCAAAATATGTAACCAGTAAAAAATGTTAAAGCGTCGACTATGGGGATTTTTAAATACCAAAGTTTGGCGCCATTCCACAAGCGCATGCAATTTTGAAGCGTGACATGTTGGGTATCTATTTACTCGGCGTATCTTCATCTTTCACATTATGCAAAAAAATTGGGCTAACTTTACTGTTTTGTTTTTTTTTAAAGCAGGAAACTGTTTTTTTTCTGAAAAAAACGCGTTCGAAAAATTGCTGCGCAAATACCGTGCGAGATAAAAAGTTGCAACGACCGCCATTGTATTCTTTAGGGTCTTTGCTAAAAAAACATATATAATGTTTGGGGGTTCTATGTAATTTTCTAGCAAAAAAATTTGGAATTTTACATGTAGGAGAGAAATGTCAGAATTGGCCTGGGTCTCAGGTGGTTAAGGAAAAAAACTTACATTTAAATGTAGCCTTCTCAGTGTCCATTTGCAGACTTGTCAGTGTCATTTGCAGACTTGCATTGCAGCCTTGCCAGTGTCAGTGTCAGCTTGCCGCTTAAAAATGGCGCCGCCGATATACAGAGCGCATGTCCTGTGTATCTCGGCGGAGCTCGGTAGCTCTCGGCCATTCTCGGCGGCCTTCGGCTATTCTCGGCGACTTTCGGCCGCGCCCGGCCGCTCTCGGTGGCTTACGGCTATTTTCGGCGACTTTCGGCCACGCCCGAGAGCGGCCGAAAATACCCGAGAACGACCCGAAAGCGGCTTTCGACAAGATCATCCAAAATCGCAGAGAAGCTCACAATCGGCGGGGGATCGGCGTATGACACGCACCCACAATTTCCCCCTGATTTTAAGGGGAAAAAAGTGCATGTTATACGCCAATAAATATGGTATGTTTCACAGTGATGTCTTAAAACACAAAGAATTAATAAATATCACTGTAAAATTGTAACATTTTAAACTCTTCTTTAAAAAAGCCTCAAAACTGTTCTCCAGCTAGAATAGATGATGCTGCTGACTAAACCCTACATATAAATGATCAAGCTCCTTCTCGGACACAATGGGGTTGTGCACTTCACTGTTCACTTTTTAAGGGGGTTTTCCCTTTTTACAGGGTTTATTTTTCTTTTAGTGAATGTGATAGAAATTCACTTTGCAAAATACCCAATAGAAAGTTAGCAGAATTTTACCCCAACACTAGTATTGTGCAGGGTTCTTAAGACCATTGGAGGTTGCAAAGTGAACATCCTATTTGCCTATATAAATCTACCTCACTGTCTACCACATAATTTGTTAACCTACCAAATGTTCATGTTATGTTGCCTTGATCCCTCTGATTATTTTTTTTGCATACGAAAACTGGCTGAATGCATTAGGTCTTCCTTTACTCTTTTCTACTGTCCTACAATGCTTCTAGGCATTCATTGTAAAGGATTCTATAAGAACATTTAATTAACAATTAAACATTTTTTTTGTTAATTACATTACTAAAGGCACTTAATGATTAATGTACATCTGTCAGTTATTTCAAACTTTTTATATCTAAAATTGAGTCTAAGAATAGGGACCACAAGGTGTCTGCTTTTGTATGTATTGGTCAGAAACCATCTGTGTGCTCCTCTGTAACTGGTATCACTTGTTTGGTTTAAATTATCAGTTATCCAGTGCTCCAGGTGCATTTCCCAACTCCAAACTATCATATCCCGAGCAGCTGGATGTATCAATCCCCCTGGGTAAGTATAACAGACTGCACCAGAAACCAGCTCTCTAAAAATATGCTATAAACAGTTTCCCCATGTCAGGATTCATCAGCAGAGATGGTCAGATCTATGTGGCTACACCTAGAAACTGACACCAGACTATAAACAGTGAAGTAAATGTATTAATAATAAAACAAATGACATCCACACACCAAACAGGAAACCAGCAAACATGAAGATACAAGTGAGCTACAACCATATACTAAAATAAATCCTAACAGCCTAACAAACTAACTATATACAATATGTACAATAAATGTATACAAGATGAAGAATACGGGTAACAGGGAATACTAGAAACACAAAGAGGGGGGAATCGGGACTGGATACAGGAACAAGGGAAGCAGATGTAGCAGGTAGCAGGGTACAAGATGCAGGACTAGGTCAAGACCAAGATCAGGAGCAAGATAATGGCACAGCATCAGACTAGCACAGCAAGCAAATTAACACACTGACAAAAGACATTCCCTTTACAATTGACTATTTGGTTTTAATTATGACCCCATGAAGAGAATATTGTATCAATATCAGGTTCATATGGAAATCTTCTTATGTTCTTTCTAGCCCAGATGAAAGGGCGCTCCCCCTGAAATGAGTTGGATAGTTTTTGGATTATACCCCTGACTTTTAATGGAAAAAAGTTGTATTTGGACCTCCTAGAAATTGTGTGGTGCTTCAATTTAATCTCTTGGTTCATTACACTACAACCCAAGGAGACTGTGGAATTCCTATGGTGTGTAGAAGCTGCCTGCTCAGGAACTAGATCGTTTACACCAATACCTTAACATAATAACACCAGTAAGATAACCCTTCTAGTCCAGCACTATCTTTCCACTTTCCTCAACTGACAAAACATATTGTGACAGGGAGGCCATATGGGCCCCCTGGAGCATGGGAAGGGTTGCTATTGCAAACCCTGCAACCACTGAAGCTCTGCCAGTGGTGATAATGCTAATGCACATGGAGTTGCTTAGGTTGTGCCCAGGGACCCTACACAGCTCGTGTGTACACCTATGATCAGTACCATTACCTGTAATTTGAGAGCTCCCTAAAAAATATGCTTAATGAGTCCTCTAAACCACAGGTGTATTTAAATGTATGTATTTAGCTCTGGGAAGGACTGGTGCTGTGTCTTCTTGCCAGCTGCCCTGCTTTATGTGAAATAATTATGTTATACTTATTATAATTTCAGATTATTTCCTTGTTGACCTGTATTGATCTGACTACTTATTGGCTACAGCCTTCCCAGGACTTCTGTTTGAGCCTGACCACTCCCTTGCCTGCTGCTTGCCCACATCCTTTGCCTGAGTCTAACCACTCTCCTGTCTGCTGCCTGCCCTAGACCTCTGCCAGATTCTGACTACTTTTTTGGCTAATATTCAGTGCACTGTCTCCACACTGTAGCACGGGTCTGTGAACCAGCATGCAGCAACACCATTCTCCACCGTCAGTAGGGTGCTTATACTCTTTTCCTTGGGTAAACCTGCTTCATCTGCTTGGGGAAGGGGCACCCTAACAGCATGGAACTGTCAATGCTGGGGGAGGACAAACTGAGAGCTAAGTTTGCTATATAAAACAAGCTGTGCATACTTTCACATTATTGCAAATGATTATCCTATGTTTAAGCCTTTAGTGAAAAGGGAAAAAAGAATCTAAGTAGCACAACATAAGAGACTTTTCTTTCTGGCACATTACCTAAGGCAGGACTTTTAAAAGTGGAAAATGGAAGACAAATGTACTTTATTGGCCAATATTCAGTACTCCATATAAAAGCACAAACAAAAACCTCAGTAAGTTAAAAATGAAATACTTAGGTGACACAATACATATCTCTTATATATGGAATATGCATAACCCAAAGCTTAACAATATTTTTTGCTGGATGATATGTCAATGAGGTTTGGCTATAGTACACACAAGGGCAATCTCAAAATAACATCAAAGGGCATTTTAGGACTCAGATTATCTGGGTTACATCCCTATGTGCAAACACGTAAAGCAGAACTAAATACACTGATTTAACTGTTTCCAAAACAGTTACATTCAAGGCAAGCCATTACTTATAACAGCCATGGTTGCTTGTGCTCTCAAAAGAAATGTCAGGGCATAAAATGGTTGGTGCTTTAAATTATTATATGTGTACCAGAATGGCAACTGCAGATCAGACAGATGCTAATATAGCAGCTTCTTTGGCTGTAAAAGATAGGAGCATTCAGTTCCACAATTAAAGTGGATGTAAACCTGAAAAGAAAATATTTTTAATGAAGACTTCTACCTGGTACAGTAGAGGATTTCAAGTCATCTGTGCCCAGTCTTGCCACAGAGAGTTAATCCAGCTCTGAGCAACCCTCTTGTGTTTTTTTAGCAAGATAAAAAACTACACACAGATAAGTTTGTATTGTTTCACCACATCCTCTACTCATCTGATTTCTTTATCTCATGCATGGCATGAGAGAGAGAGAGTGTTACGATTCCAGCTTCACATCCCCCCTCCTTTCTTCAGCTCTCCAAGGGTTGGCTGCTCCACACCTCAGCATGATTGGGCATACTGAAGTCATGTGGTGCCTTTCCTGAATGTTGACTGGATGTTACTCAAAACTCAGGAATAGGAGAGTAGGACAGTGTAAAGATGGACGGGGAGTCTTGAGTTTTGTGTGGCTCCTACTGCTGAAGGAGGGGGGGGGGGCATTTGCAAGGTAGGGATACATGCAGGACACTTGCATGTAAAGTATATATACATTAATACTGTGCCATTAGTTTATACTGGGTGAGTGTTGAGTTTACATCCACTTTAAGGTATAAACTCTTCTTTTACAAGGCAACAAGAGGATTCCAGTAACTGAAAACCATATTGGATGGAGAGAATAAGATTACTGGAGAATCAGAAAGTACATAAGATTCGGTTTATTATATCATACAGAAATAATTTAAAAGGAGTCAGACAAACTATATACTGTATATCTGGAATTTAAATGACTTTGAATGTAGCATGGTTGTTGGTGTTAAATGGGCTGGTCTGAGTATTTAAAAAAATGCTGATCTACTGGGATTTTTGCGCACAACGGTCTCTAGGGTTTACAGAGAATGGTCAGAAAAAGAGAAAATATCCAGTGAGCTGAAGTTGTATGGATGAAAATGCCTTGCTTATGTCTGAGGTCAGAGGTTCAAGATGATAGAGCAACAGTAACTCAAATAACCACTTGTTACAACCAAGTATGTAAAATACCATTTATGAATGTACAACACATAGAACACATAAAAACCTTGAAGCAGACGGGCTACAGCAGCAGAAAACCACACTGGGTGCCACTCCTGTCAGCTGAGAACAGAAAACAGGCTAAAATTCGCACAGACTCACCAAAATTGGGCAATAGAAGATTGGAAAAACATTGCCTGGTCTGACGAGTCTCAATTTCAGCTGCGAAATTCAGATAGTAGGGTCAGAATTTGGTGTAAACATGAAAGCATGGATCCATCCTGCCTTGTATCAACTGTTCAGGTTAGTGGTGGTGGTGTAATGGTGTGGGGGATATTTTCTTGGCAAACTATGGGCCGCTTAGTACAAATTGAGCATTGTTTAAATGCCACAGTCTACCTGAGTATTGTTGCTGACTATATCCATCTCTTTATGACTACAGTGTACCCATCTCCTGATGGCTACTTCCAGAAGGATAATGCACCATATCACAAAGCTCAAATCATCTCAAATTGTTTTTTAGAACATGACAATGAGTTCAATGTACTCCAGTGGCCTCCACAGTCACCAGATCTCAATTCAATAGAGCACCTTTGGGATGAAGTGGAATGGGAGATTTGCATCATGGATGTGCAGCTGACAAATTTGCAGAAACTGTGTGATTCTAACTTGTTGAATCTATGCCACGAATAATTAAGGCACTTCTGAAGGCAAAGGGGGGTCCAAAGCGGTACTGGCAAGGTATACCTAATAAAGTGGCTGGTAAGTGTATGTATGTAAGTGTGTGTATGTAAGTGTGTGTATGTATGTGTGTGTGTGTATGTTTATATATATATATATATTATATATATATATATATATATATATATATATATATATATTCTGCAATTGCTGACCTGCATTTGAGGATATATGAGCTGGAGCTGTCATCCTTATCCTTGCTTCACACTTAGTGATGCACAAACCCGAAACCAACATGTAAATTGTCACAGATTACTTTTAATCTTCACCTTGTACCAAATTGTACCAAAATCACAGAATTTAGATGACAGTCTGTTAATGTCCTTGGGGGCCTTTTGGATAATACTATGTGGAGCATATAGCTATTTGCATTCAGATTATTCACATATATCAGAAATTTTAATTTAATGTATTATCTTATGCTCTTATGTGCAGTTATGTGAACTCATTCATTTGAAAAGAAAAAACTTTCCTATGCTAATGATCTGGCAGCACAGGCTTTAATATAAAAAAGTCTTCAGCATCTTTGAGCAGGGCCCAAAGAAAAGAAAGCTATATCTTTAATTGCGGAACTAATTAAAAAAAATAATAATAGGCGTGAATGACATTCTGTGTGACAGTGACATCAGAGGATTCATTTAGATTTTTAATTTTGAATCTGCAGATGATAGGCAATTATTGAGGTTGAGTAAGAATCAAAATATCCTCTGCAAATGTTCTGTACGTGGAATATTAATTTGACATTTGAAATGTAATATTGCTGGTATTCAAGCTGTACGCTTACTGTGTGCTATTAAGACAAATATTATGTTCCCACTGGGGAATTTTATGATCAAGGGTTCTTCACAACAGCTGCCTACATTTATCAAATTAGTAATTATTAGGTAT